>JAQQRF010000012.1:0-136193 GCA_030523145.1 Trissolcus brochymenae
TTTTTTTTTTTTTTTTTTTTTTTTTTTTTTTTTTTTTTTTTTTTTTCCCTTCTTTTTTTTTTTTTTTTTTTTTTTTTTTTTTTTTGGTCACATCTTTTTTTTATGTCACTTTGACACTTTTTTTATCGCACCCCCTACCGGTACTTTTAATCTCATCTCACTGAGTCTTTCAAAAAGCCGAAAAATTTTGCACAAAATGTTTTTATGATGTTGATTACCTCCGCTTTGTCTGTCTTGACGACGACCGAAATTTGGTGCCACGAAAGCGTGAAAAGCGCGTGTCTCCGGTCGGACGCGCGACGACTCTTTGAAGATGACCGGACAGAACTGTAACGAGTGGCGATGAGACTCGAAAATAACTCCTCCGGTTAGGGCCGCATTTTGTGTTGACTCTCGGTTGACTTGGTACGCCTTTGGATGCTATTTTAGTCGCGCCCGGCCCTGCATCGTGCGCGAACGCCCCGTTTACGAGTGGCATCAAACGTATAAGTCTGCAAAACAGCAGACACGTCGCGAGATGGACAAAGAAATGAATCGCGGTTTGTTGTCCGATGCCTTTGTTTTTTTAAGATCAAAAAGGAACGGAATTGCTGGGAAATTTTCTTTTGTTTCTTGTTCAGAAAAAAAAACAAAGTTAATGACGATTTCGAGTCGTAAAAATTTTGTGGAAAATAAATGCAGTTTCCAAAACTTGAAATATTTAAAATGAATGATTTGCCAAAAAAAAATACACGCCCACGCAGTCTAGACTCATTATTTTTGACAATTGATCATATGAAAAACAAAACATAATATTAAATGAATAATCGGTATGACTGAAGATCAAAAAATATAAAAGTGTGAAATCGTAAAATGAATTTGGTAGAGAGAAGGCTGATGAATATCAAAATTTCCGAGAACGAGTGTTTTTTATATCTTTCTTCGCACGTTAAAATGGTGTCGATTAGCACGAGAGTTAATTGCTTCGTTTAACAATTCGAGACGAATTGACATCGCACTGCTTTCTCACAGCAAAGCAAAAATAGTTTCTTCACAAGTCCCATTAGAGTGATGTTTCTGGACATGTTTGTATAGGTAGTTATAAAACTGTGACGATATCAATCGCGACAAGGCGGTATTGTTTCTGATTTGGATTTCATTGAATTCGCACTTGTCCTCGTTTTATTTGATGACATCTTTATAATGATTACCAGACGCAAGATTAAGCAATTAAAAGATCAAAAGAAACGATAAAGTTCAATCTGAAATATTCTTTTTCTATTTATTGTTTACGAATGATTTATGAAAATAAATATTCGGATGAAATTTTAATGAAATAATTAAATTTATTTGAATTCTTTGCTCATGAATAAATAACTTCAGTTATTAATCAAATAATCTATGATCTTAGTAGGAGGCTACCAGGTCGACGACTTAAAAATTCTTATCATCTCGGTCACTATGTAACCTTATCATTTTTTAACCGACAAATTTTTATATAAAATGCAATCTTCTTTGCGAATAACATTTGTTTGTGAACATTTGCAAGATGAGGATCTTATATTTCTTTACACTTTTGGTCACCATTTTGGCCCTTTTCTCATCAGCATTTGCTAGCAGTAAGTATAATTACATATAAATTTATTTATCATTGTCATTTTCAAGGCAAATTTGTGCATTTTGAAATAATAATTTGAAAATCTAATTAGAGAAGTAAAAATGGTTTCAAAATTGTATGAAATATTTGTTATGCATAGAATTCAATAAAAATGATATTTAATCGAATAAATTCTGATTAATTTTTTCTATAGAGAAATGCTCAGAAGATGAATGCAAGAAAGCTTGCTCTAATGTCGGGGGTATTCCTGGCGGACCGAATGGAAAATATTGCGTTGATGGCAGTTGTCGGTGTGCTTAGTTGCCGACATTAAATTTGTCTGCTGTTTGTTAATTATATTGTTACTTTTATTTTGAAAATGTGATTTCTTGAAGTTCAGTAATAAACTTTTTTTCATTGAACACACACTCTTATTATAAGTATTAATTTGAAAATTCATTTATAAATAATTATATATCATCAAAAAACATTTTCTATTTTGCGAATATGATTGACCAATAAATAATCTGCGTTACTATTCAAGACCTCCTGACCGGAGATCTTAAAATCCTTATCACCTAAATCATTCGAACAAAACACAATTTGTTCATAAACAAATGTGAAGAAAAAATTGTCCTAACTTCTTCATTAAATTTTGTTTGCCATTAATTTTTGTCTTTCATTTATAAAAAGTTTTGAGCTTAAGAATAAAATCAATCAAATAATTCATAATTTAATCGAATAATTTTATTGGGCATATTAAAATATGGATAAGATAATTGCGCTTCTCAACTCTCCCTGCTACTGCACAAGACGAAACGAAGTGGGAGTTAAAATAAGCACTTTTGCTTTTGAGTGAATACCGGCAAGAAACGAGAAGGATGCAACGTCAAACGAATTCAAGCTTTCGCGAAAGAAAGATGAGCGAGATATGAGGCAAATGCGTTCAAAGAGCTTTATCTAACGCAGCAAAGATTCGGTTATAAATAGCTTGCGCAAAAGCTTTGCAGATAAAGCAAATTTTCAGAAAGAAAATAGACGAGTGTCAATTCAAAACATAATCACTTTAGAAAAATAATAAAAATCTAGAATTAACTCAAATTAAACGAAAGTTGAATAATAAGTACGTTTAATTTAGTATTTTAATTACAGTATTTTAATAACGATATGATCATATTTTCCTGAAATGTAATGAAAATTGTAATTTAAAAGACAGTTTTCAAAACTATTGCACTAATTAAATATGAACAGTTTTTTTAAATTATTATCTATTTACAAAGTATTTGCATAATATTTGTTTGATTTTGTCTATAAATTTGTAATAAATATTTATTCAAAAATTATGAAAAATACATATCCGTTCATATATCTTTATGCAACGAGTAAAGTAGAAAACATTCCTTAGTAACTAGTGGATACATAGGAAACGATTGTATCAATTAAGCTTACAAAAAATACAACGTTCATATAATTATTAACTAATTTTGTACAAACAACTATTGTTTATGAAATATATCCAAAGTGATTCACCAAAATCCAGTCAAATTTCTTAAACCCGACAAACCAAACCCGATGCCAATGTTTATAATAAAATTAGAAGATTTTACATAACAGTAATTTTTTGACAAAAAATGTTTTGTTTCAATTTTTTATTTGATTACGATTAAAAAATATCGATCATTTAACATGGAAACGTTAGAATTAATGTCAAAATCAAAAGTTTCAGACAAAGTTGAAAAAAAATTGAAATCCATCAAAACCCATAGTTTCGCCTCATCAGTTGCTTACAATCATCTATAGATAGAGAAAAATCTTAGCTATTAATAGAGATGTTGACTTTTATCGACGTTTAATATAGATCGTCAGGTAGTGAGAAAACTTCATAGTCCGCGTTGTGTTCGGGCTACTGTTGAACGCGAACAACAGCTTTCAACCAGTTTTGTTCAAGACAATCATCAAAAATGGATAATAGTTTGCAAAAAACAATGTAAGTTATTGTTTCATAACAATTGCTGACCTTGTCACAATTTTAATTTTAAAACTTAGTTGGTATTCAAATTTTGTTCATTCAAAATTATTTGATACGAAATTACACAAACAGTTCAGTAGAATAACATTTTATTTACAGAAACATTGAACAAATTTTGTTTCTCAGACGATAATTACAATAATAAAAAAATTTAAGTTATAAAATGATAATAATAGAGAGTATTTCAAGAATTCACGAAAATAAAATACCTTGTTCCACATTCGATGCAAGTGTTGCGCGTAGTTCTAACAATGGCAACTGCAAGATTAAATGTCAATAAATATAATTAATCAAAATAAATATTCAGAAACGTTAGTTCTTTGATCTTAATGAATACAATTAATACTGTCCTACATTGTTTTCAGTGAAACCTACAATCAATATCAAAGAAACATTTACAATTTTGCATTCAATTCACCATCGTACGAAAATTTTAAACAAATTTCAGCGTCAGGAAAAAGGCGCGAGATGATCGAATTATTGATAAATCTGCCGCAAGTACGAAACATAAAAATCAACGACTGCTTCGATACCAAAAACGACGGTGCAGCCGAGAAGATATTTCAAACTGCAACTGGAACCGCGCATGACTCGAATCACAACACTATAAAATTGTTGAACAAAGCATTACTAGCAGCTAAAATCGAGAGCAAAATTTACTGGGAAATTTTGATGGAACGAATCAGGTATTGGTTCAAAACAAGGACATTCGCTGAGTGCCTGAAAGACGTCAAGTACCTTACAACTAGCGCGTCCAAGGAACACGTTGACTTTCTTGCCGAGTGTAAAATCGAATGTTATCTAATAGAAAACGAACTGTACAAGACCATGAAGCAACCCGAAAATGCGAAAAATGCTCTGAACAAAGCGATGGCGGAATTAAATCTATTAGCTGAAAAAACTTGCACTCTTAATGAAAATATCAAACAGACGAAACAAAATTTGCTGCAGATGTTTTTACAGAAATTAAAAAAGGGCAGAGATTCCATGAGAAGCAAACATTTGTCATCTAATAACACAAAGGTAATTTTGAATTTCTTTTTTTTTTGTTTAATTTGATAATTTTGTGAAGAATTGATTATTTGATGAATGATGCAAATGTTTTGTTATCAATTAGATAGCGATACCAAAGCTTTATGGGCAAGCTCATAATTTACTGAGATGTTGCTCGAATTCGGTATCTTCAGGGTATAGCCCAACGAAAGGAAGATATCTGTACGCAACTCGCGATATTCCTGTGGGAAGCACTGTGATTGTAGACCAACCATTTTCCTCGAGTATTAATAGAGATGTTTTGCATTCGAATTGCCTGCACTGTTACACATGTCTGAACTTTGACAAATCTGTTATTGTACCCTGCACGCACTGCCAGTCCGTAAGTTCTTATTCGTATTTCTCTGTTTCACATTTTCAATACAAAACAAATTCATTACATACAAAAATAATAATAACTACAAATGAGTCATTTAGAGTTCTACGTGTTTGAACTATGATTTGAAACATCTTAAAATTCAAAAAGAACAATGCCTCTTAGTAAAAGTGCAGATAAAGTTTAATTTTTAAAAATAATATCCGATTAATTTTTTAGGTCATCTTCTGTTCAGAAGAATGTCGAAAGATCTCGTGGAAACTTTACCATGAATATGAGTGTTCAATATTTTCCCTGTTCCACAGAGACGATTTCAACAATTCCCATCTTTTACTGGCATACAGAAGTACAATTTCAAATTTATTCACAGAGGATAAACAATTGAACAGACAAATTTTCGAAATAGAAAACGCAATAGAGTTGGGTCACAATGTACAGAAGGAACTGAAAACATTGTACGATCCTCTAGATTACAAGACTGTCTGTTCCTTAGAAACTCACTGTGCTCAGATGAACCCGTCAGAAAATCTGATCTATGCTGTGAGAGCGGTGTTTTTTACCAAGTGTTTGGAATTTGTATTGAAAAAATGCACGAATGTTGTACTGGACGACACACAAAAAATTTTTATAGCTGTGATTTTCTTCAGAAACGTTCAGATCATCAACTGCAATGCCTATGAGATTGTCGAAAACGTCTATGATTCACAGAGTAAACTTTGGGAGCCTCGTAATGTCGGTGGAGCAATTTATGCAACTGTAAGTTTAACCAACCACAGTTGTTATCCAAATGTTATCAGGCATTCCTATCCAGAAGGTAATTTGTTGAGACATAATTTTACTTTTCAAATCAAAACTAAAAATGTTGATAACCATAATAATTATTAAACGATTTATACTCATTTGTAGGTATTGTAGTAGTGAGAACAACTCGATTAATAAAAAAAGGAGAAGAGATTTTGGACAACTACGGGCCACATTTTTTAACGTCAAGTAAAAATGAGAGACAGGAATATTTGTCCCATAAGTATCATTTTAACTGTTCCTGCGAACCGTGTGAAAAGGACTGGCCATCTGCTTTATCCGTACAAGAATTTCGATTCAAATGTTCCTCCTGTTCGAGATCATACGATGGTCCAGGAAACAACACCAAATGTTCCTCGTGTGGTGCAAAAATCAACATCAACGTCATTAGAAAAAAACTCAAAGAATCCGAGATGAAGAGAGTTTCTGCTGTTTCTTTGATGTTGGAAAACAAATACGAAGATGCTTTAAATCCACTTTTGAAACATCTTACTTTTATTGATAGCGTTTTATGTTCTCCAAACCTGGAGATCATTAAGACCCAACAGGCAATTATACAGTGCTACAACAGTATGTCTAGTATAGGAAACTGAATCAAAATTTTGATTTTTTTATTCAATGATTTAAACACTGTAAAAAAAGTGATCAAGAAATGAATGTGCATTGTAAGTAGGCTTCATTTAATTGCTTCTTTTTGTACATGTTGAATATTTAATAAAGATGTTAATAAATGTTAAGGAAAACATTATTAGGAAAATTAAGTAAACATTTTTTACAATCCTTAACCCCTCGCACCCTTAGAACATTATCGTAGACACTTTTTCACTTTTGACGTTTTTGTACATTTTGTTCCAATAAACTACATAATGTCAATATAATACAATGGGGGCTTAAGTGTTAAACATATTCAAAGCTTGTTTCTCAGGTCTTACGCAGAATTGTCGAATTTAATGGTAACAGGATCCTGGATCTGTTGTGGCGCACCCTTGGCAGCTCGAACGTCGGCTAAGTCTAATGTAAATCTTTCTTCAAGACTAATCCTATCATTGTGTCGCACGGTTGTCATTTTGATGTCAGTCCTGGCTTTGTAGCTTTCACGGTTGACGTTGATATAATCCACAGCTTTTGACTAGAACATCAAATTCGTAGCATTAAAAATTGAAAAATCAACTTCTTTAGATTTTAAACATTTCAACATTTCATCTGTCTTACAAAGCTCAAGTTAGGATCCTTGTCCAGCTCCTTCAAAACCAATCCACTCCAGAAGAATTTCAGGTCCCGGACGCAGTCCTGACTTTCTCGATATTTTCCCAAAGCCAACTCCCTGCCGTTCAAATTCTGAATTGGAATAGACAATTCCAACTCCAGCTGAGCAGGACCTTGTTCTGCGGTATGATCTTTGAACTGAACTGCAATATTAGCTTCGCACTTTCCAAGCAAGAAGTTCACCTGCTCTCTGGTCTGCAGCAGTTGGTTCGTTCGCTCAATTCCGACACCACTTAAGTCCACCCCCACGTTAAGCAGATTTGCAACAGATTTCACAAGGTCAGCTCGAAAATCGGTAGTCGCACTTCTTTCCACAACGATGCTCTCAACACCCCTCTGATTGAATTTCACTTCGAAAGGGATTGTCCCGTAAATGTGGTGCAAAGGACCGTCATGGCTGGGGCCGTGGTTATGGTGTTTGCTGTGCTCTTGGGTGGCTTGATTGTTGGCGTTGTGATCGAAGAAATCAAAGTTGAGGTGTCTGAATCCACAGGTCAGAGTATTAACACCTTTTGGACGGCAAATTACCTCGTTATCGACGGTCATTCCTTTTGTGACCTCTCCACCTTTGAATCCCTCGGCGATGGGTGTGGCTGTTGAATTGAAGACGAACTCTGGACCATGTTTCCAGACAGGGCTATTTGGTACAGTTGCAACTGAAAGTAAACAAAAAATCAAAAATTTAGTCAATTTGCGAAAATTCGATTTAATTATTTAAGATTTAATTTGCTGAATACGAAAATTTTGAACATTGATTGAACGATCAAATGCAATATACTGACGCAAGAAAAATGGTACGACGGTGGCAATCATGATGATTCGTAAGTGCTTCGTGCTATTCTGTTGACTGCCAGATTGGAAAATGGCCTTTTTATTCTGTTTGCTGAGCTCTTTATGTTGTGAATAGTTTTTTTTTGTTATCAACTTCTAAGCATAGTGCGTCAGACCGGTAACGGGAAAATCGCACGTTTTTCCTATAATAGATTACATAAAAGCACAAATATCATCTTATTTTCCGGCTGTTGATTCCGACTTTATTGCATTTGTTATTTAAAAATAAAATATTATGATTTTTTAATAAAATCATTTTATCGGTGTGTATGAAGTGACCAAGTCGTTGATTATAGTTTGTTTATCTAATATGCGACGTTCTAAATTTTCCTGCTAAATTTCCCCGATTATTGTGAAAATCAGTTACTTTCGTCATGCTATTTTTTTCCTCATGAAACATCGAGCTATAAATTAAATCACCAATCAATCTTATTTTATTTAATTTTTTCAATTACCATATTTATGAGAGACTTTTAAGTCTGCAATGACCGAAATGTATCAAATATCATGAAATTGTAAACTAATTCATCAATAAATCTACTTTTCATTTTAATTTTTTTATCATATATATGTCATATTTACAACTTTAAATCATTTATTGAAAGAGAAGATACATCAAAAAGACATTCTAATTTTAGTCTTCAAGTGAAGATTGTGCACAAAGACTAGGAAGCAAAAGAGCTAATAAGATAATTTACTTTTTGGTATAGGTAACCAAATGAAACTCAAACTATGTATAAGAGCTTTTGCAAGTGATGCATCTCTAGTTAGAGTGTAGTTTCTCGTGTTCCAGCGGAATGCTCTGGTCAATAATTCCCTTATTTTTAGGTAAGATTTCGTACCGTCCACCTGAAATTCATGAACTAAGTAGTGAATTATCAAATTAAAATTCATTTTTTCATATTAAAATTCCAAATTTTTTATTAGCCATAAACTTTTTGCAAAATTGCAGCTACCAGCATCACAAATGAAACAGCATGGCCGCAAGGACCAGAGTACATCTACAAATCCAAATTAACTGCCAATTATGTTCTCATGACAAACCAAACCGTTCGACATTTCGTAGACTTGACTAATTTAGTATCCTGCCGTCCGAAATCTCAGGACACTTTATCCTGTCAGTATGAACCAAAACAAATTCTACTGGACGGCATAGAAAACACTTCAAACGAGACGCAGAATTTGCCGGTGCATTTTGTAAAATTTGAAATCAAATTCGACAGGAGTGGGATCAAAAGTTACGTGACATTGAACAATTTGGATAGTCATGAACTGATGAAAGTGAAGATAATGATGAACGAATTAAACGTGGGGGTTGATTTTATTACTAAAACGGCACTAACCTTTCAAGATATGGAGAAATCTCTGATGGGAGAATGCATGACAGATTTCACTGTCACTAATTCGACCCATGTGGTAACCGAAAGTGAAACGAAGAAAGAAAAGTTGGAACTGGTGTCTGTTTTGAATAAAAATGTCCCCGAGGATATTAGTGTCAGGAAGTGCAGGGAACTCAATGATTGCAGTTATTTTAGGCCTTCAATTTTGGCTCATCTCGTTTTCAAAGGAGTCACCCCTGAGACACCCATCAATGTGGTGAGAATCGCGCAAAATTATTCAAAATAACATTAATTCGAACTCGTTTTACATTGTTTAGTAAGTTACTTTTGATTGCAGCAACAATTTTGCAGTGTGATGAATATCACAGATAATTTTGAGACCAATACTCATGTTGAGGGTACGTTTATGGATACAGAAAATTCGTACTCGTTCGTTGAAGATTATTCGTTAACATTGTTGGATATTCGACCTGCGTCGGCAAAACCTGTCCACTACGATGATACACACGTAACTTCGCTCTATGCAATTTCAAAAGATAACAAAAAGTCTGACACTGAACGTATTGATAAAAACGTTGAAACTGTTATAAATTATACAACCAAAGCAACCTCGGAAGATAAAAAAATAGACGATACAAATGTTACAAGCGAAACAACTGAAGAGTACAAAAAAGTTGAGGTCGGTGATATTACAAGTGGTGAAAATTATACAACCGATGCGAGCACAACTGTTGGTACTGATCTTCCAACTACAGTCGATAATATTGTTACTGAACCACCATTAACGAGTGTAGTTACACCTGTTATCCAAAATGCTACCACTGCTCCGTCAATTACAGTTGCTCCTGTTGTTAAAAACGTTAGTGATGTTCCAACGAGTACAGCAGCTCCTGTTGTCAAACTTTTTACAAATATTAAAAAAACTAAACATGTCGCAATAAATACAAGAGCTGAGATGGAAAACGAAATCGTGACAGAAATAATAGATTGCAAAAGTGAGGATGATATAAAATTTTGAATTTTATACAACAAGAATAAAAGGTAAATGGAAAGGACAAAAATTAAACATAGAATTTTTGATAAATTCATTTTATTCTTTCCCAGCTCGTAACCTAATTTAATCGTATTAATATATCCTTAAGTAAATTTTTTGGCATTTCCAGAAAGAAGATGGACAACGGCCAAGCCTATTCATTGAAAATACAAAGGCTGTCGAATGAGATTGCGGTCTCTCACATCTAAATTTTTGTACTAAGATAACATTATAGTTATTACATTGGTATCGATAACTGATGATAAAAAATAAATCCCTGGCAATGCCGATTTCTCTTTCCCTTATCCTTACCCTTTTAGGCGCTTTTGCGAAACACCGCACCGTGCACTTCGTTTTGTATACATTATTTATTAGAACCTCTGGCTTAAAATCGCAACTCAAAACTAAGAGTTGGCTTAATAGACATTCAACCGACGCTGTCGTCGTTTCATTGAAAAATTGTTCGTACAAGAATATTATCTTAAATTTGTTCTTTTAACTAAACGAATTTGCTCGAGGTTTTATTTTCTTCCTGGTCTTGAGCTATAGGAATGTATTAAAAAATAATAAGATCTTTCGTGAGATCCAATCTTTCATTTTTGATTTTCTCTTCTTTCTTGCTGTAATCACTTACATTATTGACTATATTACAAGGATCGATGGTTAGAAATACATTTTTCTATGCCTTTTCTAAATAACATTGTGATTTTTTTTTTAAAGGCATCAACAATTATACTGAATTATTATTATTATTATAACATAAAGAAACGGGCAGAGAAAAAGTACTTCTAATAAAGCTCTTCGCGTTTTATAATTGTCATTTCAGTTATACCGATATGCCGATACACAAATTTTACGCAGAGACAATGTTTCATAGCTGGTATACTTCTTTCGAAGTGACACACAAAATGAATTAGTGGTATGAATTAAATAAAAGACATTCATCAGAAATAATTTGCACAATTTGAATAAATTCAGTATTCGGAAGATACTTTGAACAAATGTTTCAAAAAAACTTATTGCACTAATTTCAGATTCTTTTTCTTTGAATAAAAATATCAACATTAAAATTGTTGATTCGATATGAATAAACTCAGTCGATAATACTGATAAGAAAATCAGAAAATTTAATTCCTGTTCTCTTTAACATCAAAAAACGTGTATAAATAACTTAATTCATAAATAACCCATTTGCTATTTACATAAATAATATAATTAATTGATAAATTAATTCGAATTAAACGGAGTAAAACACTTATGTAAGTACGATCAGATGGGTCGCACTAGCACTTCATGGAGTTGCTCCTTTGGAATGTCTTTCCGCTGTCCCTCTTGTTGTAAGTCCACAGTCTCAGAGTGCCATCACTTCGTGTACAATGGTGGCAGAAATCATGCAATGCACGAAAAATTGGAGAATAAATATAATACAAAAGCAAAAACAAAATGAAATCAATTGTAACAACGATATATCAAATGAACCAACTTAAAACAATCAAATTGTTATAGACAGAAAGTGTAAATAGTGACAATTGGGATAAGGATTATTTGCTGTTCAAAAGTTCCTGCAACGTTTGTTGGAAGAATTATAAGTTTTATGAAAACAAAATCGCCTTCCAAGGTCAGTCAACGTCGCAGGAAATAAATTGATATTTGAAATAAAAAAAAAAAAAAAAAAAAAAAAAAAAAAAAAAAAAAAAAAAAAAAAAAAAAAAAAAAAAAAAAAAAAAAAAAAAAAAAAAAAAAAAAAAAAAAAATAAAAAAGAGATTTATAATTTCTTGCGTCATACAGAAATGAATGAACGCAATGAATTACAATTGAAAAAAAAAAAAACGTGAACTATTTAGCTTGAAAGAAAAGTTTTTGTGCACTTGTGCAAATAATGTGTGCTGGTAATGAAAGTATATTGGACAAACAAAAAGCAGCAAACAATTAAAATAAGTTAGAGAGATATTGTGGACATTGACATGGTCGGGGAGGATTGAGGGATGCGCCAGAGCTTCACTTCTCCAGAGCTGTAACAACATTACAGGTGTTATTCTAACGGGACAAAGTAAATCTAGTAGCGTTTAAGGGCATTTCATAACATGGTTTGATTGCAACTAAAAATTAGGAATCATCTAATCGAATAGGTAACTAGTATCTAGGGATGAATTTTGAATCAACAAAAACTGCGACAAAATGCATAAAAATAACAATCAAACTGTTATTCGAATTGAATGTATGATTAAATATGTGTAGATCGACATTAGAAAACTTGTTTAGAAAAGTACTCACTTGCTAGCTGTGAATATGTGCGACTGGTTGGTTGCGATGGCGTTGATCGCGGAATTGTGGGCGCGTATTTCTCCTAACAGAGTGCATTCCTCAGACTGGTCTTTTGGCACCGACCAAGCTCGTAACACACCACCTCGACAACCAGATATCATTATCGAGCCGTTGTTTATGAGAGTTACTCCCAATATCCAGTCTTTGTGGGCATTATTCAATGATTGCACCAGTTCCATTCGACTAAGATCCCATCGTTTCATGCACATATCTCGCGAGCCTGAAAATATGAATAAATCAATAAACTGAAGTGATGCACGAATAATATAATTTGAATTCCTCAAATGAGTTTCTTAAAGAGGTAATAATTGCAGATTGAAATTTCATAGATCCTCATAATTGGTACCTGAAAATAGGGTGGAACCAGAAGTAGCTAAACATTCCACTCCGTCGTAATGAGGAGGCGTCAGACTAACAGGTTGACCCGGATTGTACAAATCAACAAGAGAAATATGATGATCCTTGCTACCAGCAATTAGTCTACCGTCTTGTGCAACTGTCAGACACATGACCGCTGCGGTGTGTGGGGTTGATAGTTTACCGGCAAAGCTCATTTTACGAATATCCCACACCCGCACCCTGTCACCTGAAGCTGTGTAAAATTCTTGGTCATCCAACCCAAGCGCTATATCATTGATACTGGTATCACCAGAAGGCATCTGCAGGGTCCTGCAGGGCGTCGATCCTGCAGTTTCTTTTTGGTTTTGGTCGCCCGTAAAAATTGTCTTGATACTTTCCGTTCCAACTCGAAGGTCCCAGACTTTCACGTAGGTTGAAGAAACGCTGAACAGGACGTTGTGCACGTGAGAGTATTCTACTCCGACCACGTTATTCGGGTGACCACTCAGAGTTAAATTTTCTAAACCAGTTCGTAAATCCCACACCTTAACTGTACGATCTATAAAAGATATCATAAAATAAAAATAATCAAAAGATTTTAATACGAATCGTTGATAGGTTTCAATAAGAAGTATTAAATGTTCGTTACCTTTGGACCCACTGAACATCAGGTCGTTTGTTGCACAAACAGCGAGTACAGCTTTGCTGTGACCTTCCGCAATGTGAGAACACTGCAGTACTGATCTAGGTGCAGTCTGCAATGAAACAAAATCACATTAAAAGTTAATTAAGAATTTACGAACCGTATTTTCAAAAATGAAAAATTGAAATAAAATGCATACTTTTCCATGGTAATCTGAGATGACTCCTCTAGTTGGTTGCGGGTCTACCTGGGTCGGTTGTCTGCTGGCAGTGAGCCTGGAGAAGACGTTTTCCTCTCGAGCGTTGAACCGACGATGAGTTGTAGGCGATCCAGGCGGTGATGAAATGCCCAAAAGAGATACCTGCTCCCTGGTTTGGCCGATTGTTAGTTTTAGCATGTTAGTTGAAAATCATATGACGACATGCTTTGAAAATGATGATAAAATGAGATGTGTCATGCAGCTTTAGTGGTGCAATATTCTTTTTCATAACTTGTTAAACCTCCTTTTTTGTTTTTATTCCTTTTGTACTTTTGTTTTTCGGAATTACTTTGTATGAAATGAGACAATGAAGTCGCTTCAAAGTTACTGCAACGATTAAAACGAAGAAATTGATCTCTCGACTCTTTGATCGTTGATTTGATATTTGTTATTTTTATTATTTTATTAATTTGTTTGATTAATAAACACATTTTTGTTATAGTCAACGTTTTATGTGGTTGGTATTAGACAGTTTTATTGGGGCGAATTAGAAGTCAACGAGAATTGGTTTGTACATCAAGAAAAGCTGTTAGCGCATGAAATCGTTAAACTTTCAGCTGGCAGGATTTTGAAGAACACTTATCTTTGTTAACAAGACCTTTTTTATTATTCAGACTAATTTTACACGCCGACCATCATCAATTGCTGTTTCACTAAGAATAAAAAATTTGACTCGCTACATTAATACTCGTCCAGTTTAACAATGAAAAGTATAGTAAAGTACATTTAGAGCGGACAGTTACACTTTAGCAGTAGTCAAAGAGACACTAGAAGCAGATTTCGTAAGTTCACATATAGTCTTTTTCGTTTCACGAAAGTCCATAATTTGGTACTCAGTTAGAAGTGCATTCACAACCACTCGAATGCAACCTGACACATATACTGCACAAATAACTCAAACAGTTACAAAAATTAACAGAGATACAAGTTAATAATATTAATTTCTTATTTCAGCACACATAACAAAACGTAAAATACCTGACATAATACAAAGTGTCACTTTTTGGACGGTATAAATGCCGTTAGTGTAATACATCGAGTTAAATTAAATCATAATAATACCGTTCGAAGAGAAAATGTTCAATGTCTTCAACTAGCATTTTTCTGTCTTTTTGCGCAATTCCAATGTACAAACGTACAAACTCAAGACTCGTAACGATTCTTTTATTTTAAACCTGATTGCTATTTTGATTCAAGTAACATAAGTATTAGTAGTTAATACTTTTTTGCAACAAAAGTCAGATTTCAGATTTGAAATAAACCTATCTGAACATTTTATTATATAAAAATGCAGTGCAGCGTGAGGTGAAGTGCTTGGTGAAATTTTTCTAACAAAGATAATCAATTATAACGACTAATCAAATATAATAATTGTATTTCTGTGTTTTGTAATATACTAAGATTAAAAGAATTAACGACTGGGGGATTATGACTCACATGGAACCACCACTAGGGTGCAGAGGTCTGCGTAGTAGTCGAGGTGAAGTATTCTCACGACGACTCATCGTTGGAGAACCGGTATTGCCACCCAATTGATTTCTGGTAAGAATCAAACCTCTGCAATTTCGAGGGTCCGTAAAAATACGAAATGTGGATTACGATTCATAAGAACCATTTTAGTTCAGAAAAGAGAGAGGAAGAGTAAAAAATTATACCTATGTTTAAATAAAAGATGTTTCATAGAGAATTCCAGTTAAAGAACAAAAACTAACAAGAGGAAAACATTGAATTAGGAGAAGAAAGCCTGTTTCGAAATCAAAGAAAAAACTAAACTACAGACAAAAAACATATCTACATCCATATATATGTAGCCATAAAAACAATATCTAGAATATTATGATGGTGAAAATGTTTTAAAAAAATGCCTTAAAAAATTATTCGGCGATAGAAAATAATACACAAAAAATTAAAACTCACTTCAAACTTCCAGGCGCACTTGGAACTCTTGTCAGAGGATGATTATGATTTTGATTCTGATCTTCGTTTGACTGGCTATCATTGCTTGTTCCATAAAGTAGCTCTTGTGGTAGAGTTGTCCTTCGTCGAACTTTATTACGCCTCTGTTTGTCTTCACTCGTTGAAGTTATGTGCAAACTTTCACTACTGAAATACAAACAAGTGTAAAAATATATTCAGCTTTCAAATATTAGAAAATGTTTACAAATCAATTTACTTGTCTGGCGATGAACTTCTAGAACTTGGTGGACTATTATAATTCGTAGTATTATTGCTGTTCGATAAGGCTAAAAGATCGCGGTCTCTCAGTACGTGTTCCAGAAGCTGATGTTGAACGTCGCTCTCCTGAGCTACCTGAGTCAATCGCGACTCCATGTCACGAATCTCCATCTGCTTTTGCGCAGCAACAAAGCTTTGTTCAACAGTAAACGCGAGCATTCTTTGGAGCAAATATTGAGCCTCGTCCACGCTTCGAATCGTAGTTATCAAAGACTCAACACCGCTGTCTCCCTCTCCTTCGCCATCGCCGTCGCCCATATCAACCATATCTCTTTGACATTCTGCTATGCTATCCTAAATTTACAGATCATCCGATTATCATTACAATAAATTAGAATAAGCTTTCATCTTGTTTTTTTAATTTGATACATTCAATTTTCTTTACCTGCAAGTAACTGATTTTGCTTTTAACATTATCAATCTCATCATCCAGTTCCGAATGATCATCTTTATTGACCAACGTGCTTCTTTGTTTTTGCAATTTTTCAAATTCCCGTCCCAGCTCTTCTCGTTCCTGTAACAATCGTTCCATCTCTCTTTCGGCTTCAGCAGCAGCCTGCTTGGCCAGCGCTTGTTTTGTAATTGTTCTCTCGAATGTTTGCCATCTTTGTTTGAGTGCCTTAGGATTGTTCGCCCTCTGAGCGGGAGTTCGTCCAGCTGCTTTCAAACTCAACCCACGATCCCTCTTCCTCAACGCTGTGACTTCTTCTTGTTTCCTTCTCAGCACCACTTCCTTCATTCTGCGATCAGCCTCGAGCGTACGAATCATATTTGCGTTCTTGCGACTCTCCTTGCGCAACTGTGCAATCTCTCTGTTACGACGCAACTCATTCTCTTTATGCTTCTGGGCTTCCTCCCTCATCTTATTAAGAAGCTTCACCTTAGCCCTCTTCATCTCTGCCAACTCATTGCGCAGCCCACGCAATCGGTTTTCGCTTTGCGTTTGGTTCTTCAGCAGTCTCGCATGCTCTTTTTTTGCAGTCTGCAGGACTCGCATCTCCTTCTGCATCACGTTCAACTTTTTCTCGTACTCGTCGCGCAGTTTTTTCACTTTCTCGGTCTGAGGCATGGGGTGTTGCTGCAGTGAAGACAAAACTTTGTCGCGCTCGTCTTGGGTATCGCGAATTCTCGCTTGCAACTGTGACAGTTTGTCCTCGTAATGTTGTTTAAGTGACTGCAGTCGACGCTGAGATAACTCGAGTTCTTGAATCAGTCGCTGTTTTACGTCGATGTCCGATGTCAATGCCTCAAGTTCTCGACCCATTGCTGCTTCCTCTTCATCTTCAACTGAAATAATTATTTATTTATTTAAATATTGTCTTATTATTCTGACTTTTAACTGTTGAAAAAACAGTTTCGATTATACCTTTTCTATCTGAGTCGTCTTCAGAATCGTCTTCACTTAACGACTCCTGACCATTTTCCGTGTCATCGTTGTTCTCATCATCGCCATCCTTGCTGCTCATGTTCGAATTGTTTTGATTCTTCAAAAATGATAAATTTTCAATGTCCCGTTTCAACTCTCTCTTAGCATCGCTCAGAACGGACATAGAATCTCCCATCACTGAGTAAGAAGTATCGTTGTACGGATTCGCCGCGTTTATCTGTGTTTTGCCAGGAATATGAGGTGTCTAAATAAAGAATCATCATTGTAAAATGTGGGTTAGTGACAATGTTAGTATACTCAAACTGTAAATAATGTCCATGGTGAGTAGTATTATACTTTATTAGTAAAACACGAAAACCGAAAATTAATAAACATTTATAATTTCTTTATTGTTTTATTTTTTGTTACAATTCACTCACCTGGTTTTGTCGTTTCTTAAGTTGTTGATACATTGCTTCAGCTTCCAGGAGCCGTGCTCGAAGCTCCTCAATTTCTTGCAAATATCCCTGAACCATACTGGTAACTTCGGTTCCTTCACCTGATGAATTCATCCATTTACCAGCAACCTTCTCAGCTAAGAGAAGAGCATTCTTCGCTGTGAGAGCTTCCACCGTTTCGGAGAGAGCCTTCACCCTTGTACGCAAGCTTTGCAATTCGCTGTTCAGCATCTGATTCTCGTGCCAGGCGTCATTCACACCATCCTCACCAACAACTCTTTTGCCTGCGACAGAAAAAAAACTTTATACTACGAAATATAAAGTTCAGTACATTTTTTGTAAAGGATATGGGAAAAATTACTTTCGATATTAGTTTCAGTTATGATAATTTTTTCTTGTTGGGATAAAAGGGCCACTAGAAATGAGAAAAAAATCCTTCAGTAAAAAGAAGCAAGGAATAAAAAGGATCATGATAGAGGACGAAAGGTGAATGAAATTTCACACCTTGACGATATTCGAGGAGCTCCAACTGGAGTTGTTGTATTTCTCTTCGTAACGAGACAATCGTTCGTGAACTTTTGTCTTGGTTGATGGTGACCTTGTTCTTGATATTACGGGCACGGTTGGCGTATTTCAATGTACTCAACGTTTCCATGAAATCCCGATCACTGGGTGACACGCAGGCGATCATGCATGTCTGACTGTTTCCTCCCAAGGAATCTTGCAAAAGTCTTGTCAGCTTGGAATCTCTGTAGGGAACGTGGAATGATTTCTTCGTTTTGTCACCAAGCGCTGATATTACATTCCCCAATGCCAACTAAAATAAAAACCAAACATCATTTATCATTTATCAACAAAATCATTCTTCTAAATTTTATATACAAATGTTTTCTTACCAGTCCGCAGTTTATCGAAATGCCTTCTTTAGCCCTGTCACCGGTGGCACCTGTTCTCTTCAGCCTTTCCGAACCAGCCAAATCGACAAAGTGAAATTTTGCAGAGAGTGTTTCGAACTCGTTTGTAAGTTCCATCCCACTTGTATCAATGTCTGCATCTGGATCCTCAATTTTAATGCACCTCTGTTGTTTGATATAAAGTGTAAATATAGCATGCGAACGGGACGATTGGGTGTTCATCTGTGTGGAGCCTGTGGTTCGCGAAAGAGCTCCCAGACGAAGGTATTCGAGCGCCTGATCCGGACTTAGCACCGACCTGGGTTCCACACCTGCCAAATGAATATTACCCATGGTGTCCTCGTGAATTCGTGCGCCACCTCGTGGACCACCAGGTTCCAGAAGATCCTTAAGGTCCTCATTATACAATTCCAAAAATTGTGCAGTAACCTACAAGAAGAAATAAATTGGCTTTAAAAATAAAGATAAAAAACAATTTTTTATTGTTCTTGGCTAGTTGATCGATTACTTAGTTACTCTCAAGAGTGTCATTTTACAACCACCTGAGAACCGCAGATGTAATTACATCGTTCGCTTGTCACTCGGAACGAGTTATCGCAGATGTATTTTGATAATCGGTTTTATGTTTTATGTATCGTATGTTACAATGTACTTATTCTAGCCACCATTTATATAACATGTTTTATGAAACGGGAGACTCCAATCATTTTTCAGTACACATGTAAAATCATTTTGGGTTTCTTAATCATTGTCAATATAATTATAAAACTTCGAGCGTGTAATTAATGACTATCTAAAAAACAAATATTCAAATACCTATTAATAATACTATTTAATAACATCTAATTTTCCTGTTAGAAGTAAGCGTTAGCAGAAATTACTATTCAAACAGTGCTCGTTATGAACAAATGAATATAGAACATGTGTTATCAGTGTAATACAAGCTTACATATATATTTCTTTCGTTAAATAATTCAATTTGTCACGTTCTTATCAGTTGTTAAAAAAAATCAACTTTTTAACACATCTCTGTCGCAAAGGAGAAAACATAGCAAACAGTCAATGAATGAATCAATCAATATTTACAGTAATTTATCACTTCTTATTAAGAAGTTCTTAAATGTGTGTTCCGACATCTGCTAAAATACTTTTTGTTAAGCATTCACGGTCAGATTCTGACCTTAAATTCTGGTGCCATCTGTCCATTAGATCTAGCCAATGCTTGTTTTTCAGCAATGCCCTCGAAGAGATGTTTTATAGCCCTGGGAATGATTCCAACAACGTCATCTTCAATTTCAACGTCGAAGCCGGTTCCCATGGAGTAAGTCTTCCCAGATCCAGTCTGGCCGTAAGCGAGCACAGTGGCATTGTAACCGTCCAGGGTACCCTCCACCAGACGAGCCACGCAAGTATCGTAGATCTCGCTCTGCGTGGCGTTTGTGTCAAAAACGTAGTCGTAGGTGAAAGCCTTGTCTGGTCCCAGGAAAACCTGCGGTTCTCCCGGTGGCACCTGGGTACATATCCTGCACATGTCTATCACCTCCCTTGCCACCTGGGGCCGGATCCTAAAAAAATTATTACAGCTTAGTTAATTATAATTGAATTAGTTTTAATTTGAATATTTTTTATTACTTAAAAATCTTGTTTTCTGTAAAAGATTATAATACGGAAAAAAATGTTCATTTCCTTGTTTGGAAAACACTGGCATACAAAATATTCGAGAATTGAAAAGTCAATATTTGATTCTCTCAAAGGTTGACTAGGAGGCCTGTTGGTATTGCGCATAAAAATTATTTGCCTTCAAGCCTTTTGTGTAATGCAAACAAATTATGGGGGGTCTGACGAAGGCTTGATAATAAAACTTTCCATCTTCTTGTTACTTGATAACTGAGATCATAAATCACTGTTCCTTTCAAATTATCGACCTATCATTTTCATTTTCCGTTATCTGAACGAAAAAATCTTAATCTGGAAAAAAAAACCATAAGAATACAGATGGAAAGTGTTGATAACTCAGAACTTGTTAATTTTTTCTCTAATTTTTCTTTCGTTGTATTTTCTAGAATTATAATTTTTCATTTACATTTCAAGTTGATGAATTAAACAATGTATTTTCATTAATAAAACGTTATTATTCGATGTCACGTCGTGAAAAATCGAAAACGCAAGTGCTCGCCAGAAAAGGAGTACAAAGCAGCCCATCGACATCTGCTACCTGGGCATAATGTCGTGCCTCGAATACCAGCATGTCAAATTTGGTTTAAAAATTCGCCACGCTGCCTTTCGCTAATCACATTTTTGTCAGTGTGAAAAAGTACCTCACAACCTTTCCTTCTTATATTTGGTATCAAAAGTCAAACGGTAAACTTTAAAAATGCAAGATTACACAAACAAGTTTATATTTCTTTTTTATCGCTTTATTTTTAGTTACAAATTAAAAACTGGATCAATTTTTTTATCAGGGATGAATTAAAAGTTTTATTTTTAAACAAAACAATGTTTCAATTCAGTAGTAGTAGATATGAAATTATGAATGGAATTTTTTTAACCAGGTAACATATTCGAAACAAACGAAACTATTTCAAGATTTGCAATCATGTTGAATATTGCATAACGAATCAAGATTATTTGCAATGTGAGACTGCTGCTTACTTTTCTACATAACGTTATTATTAACACACGTGGGTGTACAGTGTAATTGAAACTTTCTTATACGTTATAAAGACTTTCATGAGCCGATCGATAGTTCACTTGAACTGCACTTCGGTTAGACATGCCGACGTCAAAAAAGAAAAAAAAATCAAAGAAAAAAAAAGTGATACTACCGAAAGGAAGCGCGACCGAACGTGATTCGACAACTTAAATATAAACATGAATAAATCCATCCGTTTAACGAAATGAAAAAGTTAAATAAGATGAGACAAATTATTCAAATTGTCCTCTCTGCATAAATAATTAATCAGTTAGAAACAATTTCATCTGCCCATTAAAATTGAAGCGACGATTTGTTATTTGAAAAACCCACTGATTGCAAATTTCATAAACGACGATTGGGTCATAAACATTTTTTTCTTCACCTTCCATACTTGATGGTGGCAATTTGAAATGTAAATAGAAATATGTTAGAGGGGCCTTGATTGAGAGTCACTGTTAAAACATGCCTAGACGAAAAAGGAAACAGGAATGAACATTGTAGAAGGCAACGAAAACGCAAGAGCGTGCGATATGCAGATGGATGGTGAATAAGAAGGCGCACCGAGGGGAACTTCTCATTGCTCCCAAAGAGTAGACAAAAGGATAACGAATGGTCTAACAAAAGTTTTGGCAGCGATTCATTTATGTAGGCGGCTCATACACGTTATACTTGTTATCGTACACTTTTTCCCCCAAATGTTTTGATATTTACAAGAGTAATTATAACTTTCTAATTATAATTTTTCAGTCGTTAATTAATATTAGATCAAATTCGAATCTATTTTCATTTCAGTTCATTTCAGCATAAAATATGATATTACAAAAATCATAGTTTTTTCTTCAAGATGTCTGAAAGGAAAGTTTGAATGGCTAAAATTTCGAGTACCTGCACCTCTAAATATTTACTAAGTCAAATATTTGTAAGAACCTTCGGCATTGTCATGACAGGTGCCTTTTTTCACGGCAACGATTTTCCATCTTTGGCATGACTGAAACAAAGTCACATGCCGTGTCTATTCAAGTGCACAATGGACGATGAATTTTCATAAAGTTGTAAACCTTTTTTTTTCTCTCTCTCTCTCTCACTCTGTTTCTTAGAATGCCGCTAATTACTCTTGCGTAACTTTTCACTCATTTGTCTGTGGAAATCAAAAATAACGTTTCTGACATGCCAACTCAAATGGGTCATTGCACTAGGACTCGTTTTTATATTTCTAAAAAAAAAAAAAAAAAAAGAAAACGAAAGAAAGAAAGAAAATTAAAAAAAAACGAAATACATTTGAGTAATTTTATTTAAATCGATAACCCAATTCAAGTAGTCAAAATTAAAATTGACTAATCACTAATTATCACTGGAAATTTAAAATTCATTTGTAAGAGCAAGATATAAATGAAATTCAAAACGTGATGATTCAATTTAAAAATTGCCTTTGATTAAAAGTTACTAAAGAACGAAACAAACAGAAAACAATAAAAAGAAGAGCCCGAAGTGATTTAGCGACGGTAACGTTGTAATTACCGTGTAATAACATGCGGATGGTTGCGCAGTCGGCGGAAATTGAAATGCTTAATGATTTACATGGTTGATTAATCGATGCCAAGTGTAATCTGTCGAAAGGAATGCAGTTGTAAAAAACAATTACAATCGAATTACACAAAGAGTTGTGACGTGTTTAACATTATAACATACTGATTAATTTACATAACACTTTTCCTTATAAGTCCATTTCTCAGCCTTCTTCTGTCCTTGTCTGACGCACCAAACGCACATTTAAAAGAAAACAGTCGAGATGAGACAGTCTAAGATGACGCAGGCCAGTGTTTACATGCTCCGATGTAAATCAATTGTTAAAAAAAAATAAATAACAACAAAACTGATGCTTACTCAGTCATTTTCAAGTTATTGAAAATAAATAACTGACTTTGTTGTTTCTGTTGAACAATTGATTTTATGACTCGTCAGTGGAAATTACAACAAAATTGTCATCATTTTTTGACGTACAATGATGCTCCAATAACTCGTGCGATTTCTCCTTGAGCGTGTCCATGCTCTATAATAAATAGTTCGCAAAAGTAAGAAAACCGCATTCTCGAAGTTTCCAAAAGTTTTCCCAAGCTAAATTTGTTCGGTCAAAACAAACGTTTAACAATCAATTATCTTTTATTTTATTTCACGAATAAAAATGTTGACCTTGAATTTGGTAGAATGAAATGAATATTTGATTGAATTATTATAAAAATAGAGAAACGATGAAAAATTAAATGAGAAATATGAATCAATTAATGATATTGATTGCACAACGATGAATAAAATATAACCTGGAGGGATGTGATATTGAAAAATTGTGCATTGTATGGTAATGGATGAATGAAAAATTCGAACAAGCTGATCGAGAAGAAAGCAAGATCAGTTCGCAACCAATTCCGGTACTAAATCACGAGAAAGGGGCATTATCATCGCCCACGCCGAACGCACCCACACAACCGCAGGTGTACACGTCTCTGTACGCTTCGTATAACATCTCGATTCTTTTTTTTTCTTTCACGTCCAGTGGATCAATCAAATCAATAAATTTTGTCCCGACGATGTTGTCAGATGAAACTGCCCATGGGATCCAACAGATTGGCCCCATGTCATAAGTGTCACGAGATAGTTGCACAATGACAGTCAAATGATTCCGAAAAATACGTTGCGACATCAATCTCAATTAACCTCACTCAATGGAACGAACTAAAAATAACAACAAACAGGATGTCACCTTGAAAGAAATTAATTTTCAACAAATTAAAAACAATAATAATTTCCTTTGAATAAATAAATTGAAAGAAGATAATTTGCGGTGAATCGCAACTTGTTTCCGTGAGTTGTCCAAATTTGTTTACATTATTGACAGGCGGCTTGTCAAAGTTTAAATGGCCATGGTTTGGAGCTTTTTGAAATAAATTGAAACTCGACTTACCGGACCGCAACGCGAACGCTGGATTCGTCGGCCATCTCGCGAGAGGTTGTGGCAGCGCAGCAGAGGTGCTCGCGTATAAACAAAAAGACTTCTTTGTTATTTACAGAAGACGAACGAGCACCGTGTCAGCAGCTCATCGTCGTCAGCAGCGTTAGGCCTAAGGTCTCGCGATGGAATAGCGTCGAGCGGCATATCACATCTTCGTGTCGTTGACGTGCGACTCGAGTATTAGCGCCGCACTCCCTACAGCCCGGGGACCGCGGGGGACTGAGCGAAACTGAGTTTACTGAGCGCGCATCTGGCAGAGCCGTATAAGGCGCAATCGAGAAACAAAGCCGCGGCCTTTCGAGATATATCGAGGGCGGATCGAGACTCTAACCACAACTGCAAAAGTTTCCTTATTGCATTCCTTTTTTTGTTTTGTTTTTGTTTGCAAACAATAAATGTCTAAATTGTTTTTTTTTAGTTTTTATTTTTATTTTGAAGGTTAATTTTTATGAGCTGTCAATTTAGGTTCAAGCTTTTATTGAAATACTAAAAAGTAATTCAAAAATATATATAAAAAAATAGAGTAGACAATTATTTGGTTTTTAGTTTTAAGTGAATATTTTTTGATGAAAATTCAAATGTCGCGCTACTTATTTTGAAAAGAGAGGCGTTTAAATTCCGACCAATCAGGTTTTTCTTGTCAGTTAAACCGCGATGGTACGGATGGTTAAAAGTGACAGCCGGCGGTTGTATGGGTTTTCGGTTGTGCAATTTGCAAAGTAAATATTGTGAGAAGTGGATGAACATTTGAGATAAAATGTTGAACGATCATGACTTGTTCATTCAGTTGTGCGAAAAGCATGGCATTCTGGTGCCGATCAAAGTTTCCGAGGCTATTAAATCCAGCAGGTGAGAATTCTTCGTGAGCGTCGGGGTTTTGTTTTGCTTGCAGTCGCTAGGTTTAAACCGGCGGAGCGTAACGCGTGGTTCAAATTGTTTATAATTCTTTGTGGGCTCAAGTTTTTAACAATTCTATGTTATTTTTGTAATTTGTTTGAAATCCCGTGCAATATAAATGCACAACTTTAAAAATTTGTTACAAATTATTGATTAAGAATTGTGACATCAAATTTGTTTGAAATGAAAATTATAAGTTCAAAATCTTTTTATAAAACTGAAGAGAATTTTTTAAATATAAAAATATAAAATATAAGTAAGATATAAAATAAGCTTTGTTTTTAACAGTATTTACAATGTTTTTACTGCAAAAAGTGTGTTAATTTATTTATGATTACTTCTTTCAGCAACACGGGAGTTTTGAATTTATCCTGCCAATCAATAATAGTTCCAGTATGCGAGGTTCTGTCCCAAGTGATATCTTCAAGCACGGCAATCACCTCGGTCAACTTATCCGACTGTATGTTGCTGTCAAAAAGTTTGTCCTGCATCCTGAATGCATTCTATGAAGCATCCATCGTGACCTCTGTAAACCTCAAGGGCAACAACATTGCAGGCAGTCTAGTCGAGCAGCTTGGCCAGCTGTTCATCAGGAACAACACAGTCAAAGACCTCTGCCTGGACTGGAACGGGGTTGGTTCCGAGCCGACGTACTTTGCCCAATTTTGCGAAGGCCTTGGTAAAAATCACAGTCTGGAAAAACTCGAGCTCCGTTACAACCAGATGTCGCCACTTTGCGCTTCGTCTTTGGCAAAACTTTTGCGACTGAACCGGACGTTGAGAAGTCTGGATCTGGCTTGGAACACGTTGGGGTTGCAAGGAGGAAAGCTGATATTGGAAGGTCTGAAAGAGAACACAACTCTGGTTAGTTTGGACTTGAAGGGAAATTGCATCCCAAATGAGATCCTGCAGAAGATTGAAGAGAGGACGTATGAGAATCAGAGGAGGCGGTCTCTGTGCGAGGCCAATCTTGGAAAGAAACTAACTTTCAAGAAACTGGACAGGATTCACTCTCTGAGTGAAAGCGACAGTTTGTCTCAGGGAAAGAAGGAAAAAAAGAAAGGATTAAAGAAGATCAGAAAAAGGCCAAAGGTCACACCACTGCAGTTTTCCTCGGATGATGAAGTTGAAGGGAATAAGAATTTAGGCGGTGACCTTGGAGCCAGGATACCTTCTGGTGGATCAAGAGCTGAAGATTTGATGAGTCATGTTGAACTGAAAAGCACACAGAGAAAGATTGAGGAACTGAATGAGATAATGCAGGAGAGGGTTCGGGCCATTGAGATGTTGACTAATGAGCTGAAAGAGAAGAATGAGGAAAATGAAGCTAACAAATTGAAGGTAGTTCAATAATTAAATATCACTCTCAAAGTAAAAAGAAAATTGTTTGGGAGTTGAAAATGTATTTTTGGTTTCAGATAAACGATCTCCAGAGCCAGTTGGAAAACATGAGGATAGTCATGGAAAGATCTAAGGAAGAGGGAGAAAGAGAACTGGAGGAACTCAAAAAGTCCTACGAAGAATCATTTGAGAACGAAAGGACAGTTCACAAGGAGCTGCAAGAATCTTTTAGAAAGATTTCAATGATTAAGAAAGATTTGGAAGCCTCGGTGCGAAAGTACGAGAAAGATATGAGGAAGAGTTCGTCTGACGTTCTGGCTTTGAAAAGGAAGATGAACTCGACTACCCAATCGTACGAGGATTTGATAGCGAAAAGCAAAACGGAGCTGCACAGGTTGAAACGAGAGATGAAGGAACGTGAAGCTAGATTGAGAATCGAGATTAACGTTTTGAAAACTTCGTTAAAGGAAACGACGGAAGCTTTGGAAGTGTGCCAAGTGCAACTTCAAAAAAGTAGGACTGAGCTAAGAGAAGTCACGGAAAGTGAAGTTTCTCTGAAAGGAAGATTAGCCGAAGCTGAGAGGGTTGTTGTCAAATGTCTGAGGTAAAATTTACAATAATAATGTATTTAATCGGAGATATTGAAATTGCGTGTTTTAGATTGTTTGTAAAAACTTTTTTTGGTGGTTTCTAGGTTTGAAGATACTCTGTTAAAAGTGAAAGAAGAAAAGGAAATTTTGGAGGAAAATTATGCAACTGCTCAGAGAAACGTTTCGAGTTTGCAGAGACAACTTTCGGCGCTCCAAGCCGAGCTTATTGAGCCTCAAAGAAAGTACGATTTACTGAAGGAAGAACTGGAGCAGGAAAGAAAGCGTGCTATTAAAGCTGAAACAGAAGCTTTGGAAGAGCGAGGGAGGCTGAAAGATAGGGATGACCAGATTAAAAGCTTCGTAACTCAGATTGGCAATTTGAACTCACGCATCTTGGAGCTTCAGGAAAGTCATGCGAATGAATTGAAGAAAAAGGATATGGAAAAGCAACAGCTCCAAGAGTGTCTCAGTCAAAAAGATCGAGATTTGAACGCTGTGAAGTAAGTAAAATTTTTGTCTTAGGTAATTCAAAATTAAGTTGAGTCATATTCAAAATTTTACACTTGTTTTCAGGTCTGAGGAAGTGAAAAGAACGAGCCATCTATACGCTGCCTTTAGCAAATATTTTGGATCGATAGGACCGAATACAGTTTCCTAATATTAAATCCTAAATTATTTATACTCGAATTTTGTAAATATATTTTTGTTTATAATTGTAATTGAAAATTCTTTACCGCAGTTTGTTGATTGTGATTCAAAAAATAGCTTCAATTTGCATTTCGCATGTTATCAAATTCAAAGAAAAAAAAAGCTATTTGATATAATAAAAAAACAGTTATTTATCTACTGAGATTAAGATTGTTTGTAATGTTGGCGCTTTTATAACGTCGTGTGCTCAACACAAGTGGCGCTGCAATCTATGCGTACAAATACTTTCAAGTCATCGCTTCTGACTATTAAACAGTCCGAGTTAAAATGAACTGTCACTTTTACAAAAATGTCTTGTACAAAATTTGTATTGTTCTTAAAACTTTAGCATGTACATAGTACGTTTACAAATGCCCGTTGTTATTGAATTCTTTGAGTGATACTAATGGTTGACAATGTTTCAAACGTCAGAAATTTAATTTCTGGTGACCTCTGACAGTATTTGACAGCTCATCCACAAAAGTGATGAAGTCAACAAATCCACTGAAGTGATTTATTTATTTATAGATTTGTACATTTCAACGCAGTCGATGCAAATCAGATCAGGTAATTTTCTACTAATTGTGTATCATGAACATCGTTTCTGTATATTCCATTAAAAATACATGTATGACTTGAGAATAAACTTTACTTGAAACTTTCATTTTTAGATTTCATGACTTGGTTTAAAAAAAGTGTGTCGTGCCATACTAGTCGAGTCAAGAAAAGGTGCTCACGAACGCGCAACCATGAATTCACTCCTGAAGAGCGTGCACTCGCTGTCGCATCAAACCAAAAAGAATGCCTTGATTCGCGAGGGTCTTCAACGACAGTTGAGCACCAGCGTCATCGAAATGCAAAGCGCCCAAAATGTCTTGGACGGCGTTGCTGTGGGCAACTGCGACGAGAGCATGTCGCTTTGTTGCACCCTGGAGGCTGTGTTTCTGCACGGGCTGAAGGACAGCTTGTTAAATCGGGTGACCGAGGCCATAAGCGGTCCCGATTTTGATGCAATGCCCCAGCCAAGTTTTTGGGGACCTTTGTTAGTTTTTTCGCATCGAGAGATCATCGACCAGATCACCTCCTTGAGCCAGATCACGACCGAGGTTGGATACTGTCGTGCATGGATCAGGTTGGCTCTTAACGAAGGTCTGCTAGCTAGCTATTTCAGCTCTATCATGAGGGATAACTCTGCACTGAATCCTTATTATAGTCGAGCGGCTTTCATAAGAGATGTAGATCTGGTTGAGGTAAAATTTGCAAATTTAATTCGACACTTAATTGTGACACTTTGGGGCAAATGTGACGCTCAAATAACTTTACTTTTTTTGAAAAATAAAATTCTTTTATTCAAGTAAAATTAAATTGGAAGGTTCAGATTATTATTTAATCTATATCAATGTAATTAAAAACGAATTTTTGAACGCAATATTGATACTATCGTATTTACATAATCTGTAATAATTACCCAAACTATTACTGAAAATATGATAAGGGATAATGTGGTTTATTTTTATTTTTTATTTGTTATCAATGCACAATGATTAGCAAATATTTATATGGATATAATTGTATTTTGTATAAAGTAATAACATTATTATGTTTCTATTGTTTTTCCAGGTGGCACAGAGACACTTAGAAAGTTTAGATTATGTGAAATTCGATTTGGCTTGCAATACCAGCCTTTTGAATTTTTGGAACAGCACTCCCCTGATGATGGCAGCCGTTTGGTCCCCACCTATGAAAAGTTGTCCCGTGAACAGTGCCGTTGACATTGCAAAAACGATAAACAGCGATATAGAGATAGTGGAAGAAGTTGATATTGTCAGCTCACCGATGGGAAGCTACGGTTCTTTTAACTCGTCAAAATCATTCAGCAGGTTTGGAGGAGCAAACGAGGACGACGCGCTGAACATCATTTTGGGAAATCCCGTCAAGACCAGGACTGAAATTAAGGACGAGATTGAAGGTATAAATGATGATACCAAGGGTAACAAGGAAGAAGATTCGACAATCGAGGTGAAAGATGAACAAACCGCTGCGGAAGAAAATGATGAAATTGCGATGGGGAACTCATTGATCAGACGACTTGGTTGGTCTACTTCGTTGGAGGAAAATAACGATGAGATCGAGCAAGCGAATAATCTTGAGATCCCTCAAACCCCAGGCGAAGGACTCACCTATGATTCTTTGATTGAGAATTATCAGAGCTCTGTCCAAGCACCAGACGAGAATGAAGTTTGTAGCAATCAGTCCGAGAGTCTGTCCATTCATAGTGAAAAAGAACAACCCGTTACAAGTGTCAGTTGATTATCATTTTGAAAAAAAGTATAAATCAACATTTATCCATTTTTTATATTTTAGAATTAAATTGAAAAATTTCTTTAATTTTTTAGATCGCCAGTGGGATGAAAATCTTTCTAGGTGCCATAACTTGTGAGCAAGGTTTGGATACGCAAAACTACAGCTGCAAAAGTTGTGGACAACTCATTGGTTTGACTTTTGCAACGGCCCATGTTTGTAAATTCACTGGACAATATTTTTGTTCCACCTGTATGATGATGGAAGATATGCCGATTCCTTCAAGAATCATTTACAACTGGGATTTCAACAGGTTGAAACGTTTCTATGAAAAGCAACATGCGAATTTTAACGATGAGAAATAATTTTTAAACAAAATTTGTAGGTACCCTGTCAGTCTGAAAGCCGCCAATTATCTGAACAATTGCAAAGACTTAATCGATCTTAAAGAACTGAATCCGCAAATTTATCATGCAGTGGACTGTATGGCCCAGCTGGAGAGGTTGCGCATCCAATTGAATCTTTTGGGCGCTTACTTATTTACATGCCGGGAACCAATCATCGAAACGTTGCAGAAAAAAGTGTCCCCTCGAGATTACTTGTATGAGAGTGTTCACAAATATTCGATTCAAGATTTGTTGGATGCTCCAAGCGGCTCGTTGGCGCAACAGTTACAGAAAATAGTTGAATTCGCTAAGGATCATATAATGAACTGCTGGCTCTGCAGCCAAAAAGGTTTTATTTGCGAGATATGCAACAATCCAAAAGTTATTTATCCTTTTAATATGAAGTCGACGTATCGGGTTGGTATACACTATAATATTTCTTATCAAAAATCTGTTTCAGACAGATTATTTTTACTGTTATATATCTTTTCAGTGTTCAAGATGTAAAGCAGTATTCCACGCAGATTGTTTAAATGCGAGCAAACCTTGTCCGAAATGCGAGCGCAGGCGCAAGCGTATGGACCTTCCTCTGCTGGACTTGGGTCAGTCGAACGTTGTTAGCGAAAACAACGCCACGACTTCTCCAATTTGTATAAAGTAAATTAATCCATTGGCAATACAAGTGTATTGCCAATCAAAAATAAATTGACAAATACGAAATAAATTTCAATTTTGTATTGTAAAAAGTAAAAGTAAAAAATAATTTTAATCTTTTGGTCAAAAAAGAAGAGACTCATGAAAAGGTGACGGTGAAAATGATATTATAAAGTCAAGATACACAACTTAATGATTGAACACATGATTGACTATAAGTACAAAGCCGCAACATTAAAATTAATTAAGTTATGGTCGTTTCGCAATTTTTCATCTTGTTGTAAATTGTCAAACCATCTTGAAACGTTCACGAACTCTGCCTTTTCTTGGTTGGTCAGTCCATTCTGTAATACGAAATTGTGATACTTGAAAACTGTATAAAAAGAATTTGTATGATATAAACAAAAAATTATCTAACAAACTCGGCCGAATTTTATTATTCTCTTACCATAATTGGATGAAGGCCATAAAAAAGAGCAACGTCTGCAATTGTTCTGGTCGTTCCAGTTATGTAAGAGTTTGTATTCAATGCATGATTCATTTCCTGTTAAATAAATTCAACTGTTATATGATATTATTTATAGACGTAAGCATTTTTTGATAATTTCAAACATATCAAAAGAAATAAGATAGTGTGTATAGGTTTCTTCTTAGCTTCAATCTAAACTAATTTGTTCCCGTTACTCATCAATTAATTTCTTCTTTTTATTCGCATCAATGAAGTACTTTGAATTTAAAGATTCTTGGACATAGAAAATTGAGATAAACATCAGTCGCGAATCGCATGTCCATTAGAACACAACTCTGATCTTTATTAAATTACAAAAAATGTGCAACAATGATTTTTTTTAACGTGAAAATTTGAAACAAAAGAAGGTACAGTAACTCTCCTGCCTTAATAATATTATTGTTTTTTAATTATATTTTGTCATGGAATGTCAATTCGATTGATTCTTTGAAATATTTTGTTTTTATTTCAACTATTTCATACCTTCAAAATTCTTTTAACGTTTACTGAACTATCCGCGTAATTAACACAAACGGCAGCATATTCTAGCCACTGTCTACTCAAAGCTTTCGTGATTTCATCCTCCCCTAACAAATTAGTGAATTTGGAACGTAACACCAATTCTTCAACAATTGTGGAAAATCCAGAGATGGTTTTGTTTTTTATCAAATTTTCTGCTGCTGGTACCTGAAATAAAATATAAAATCTATTTTAAAAAATTATATTAAAAAAGTAATAAAATATAAATCTTAGTGTTTGTTTATTTACACATATGTCAATGTGAAACTTTTTAGGTTAGGAAACCGAAAGAGAAGTCTTACATTGTTTTCTGTTACAGCAAGCTTCTGATCTGGCACTTTAAGATAATTTGTAATTTTATATATACAATCCACGCTGCAAAGTACCATGTTTCACTCAATTTTTGTCTGAAATTCAGAAGCGAAGAACACACTTGTCAATTTTTCTACGAATTCACCTGAGCGCACACCGGCGGATGTACATATAGTAAAGTCATCACAAAATTTTGTCTGACATGCGTACAAAAACTACATACTACAAATTAAAATAAAAAACATTGGTACGGTAAAAGACAAAAAATTACCGAGTTTCAAAATAATTTGTACTTTATTTATGAACAAACTTATTTCATTTTTTTTCCAATTTGTATAACATCGATGTTTACAATTGTAATTTGTTATTAACGTCAATCATTGACACGTATTTTTTACATTTACACGATGGGAAATTACAATAAGTAATTTGTCAATGGGGAACTTATGTAAGAATTGTAAAAATATACTGATACGGGGTCTAAAATTGAGTAATGCAAATGAACTTGTAAATAAAAAAAAGATGAGAATTAAAAAAATGACATTTTATTTATTATATATACAAATACGACAAGAAATACTGAAAGTTTAAGGGAAAAAAAGCATTACAAATATCGGCAGAACAAAATATAGAACATATTGTAGCTTATAGATATAATTTTACAACACGCAGTTACAGTCACCTATAATTAATATACAAACTTTAATATTGATTAAGGACCGTAGAAAGGCGAAAGACACAATTTTTCTCATTTGATGACATTCACTATTGAGATTCGATTTTGAATTTACACTTTAAAACAACGTGTAAACAGGTAGCAGGTAGTTCATATATTTGTAATTTCTGATTTTTCAAACAATTATTAGTTTCTGTACAAATATGGGTATAAAATAAAAATTGTATATATAGAGAAATGGGTATCTTTGGGTAAAAAATGGCTGTGATCTTTTATATAAATTTTCAATTTCAGAATTGTTTATGCATAAGTTTCAACATCCATAATTATAATTATAGATTCTTGTTCAAACAGAGATTCTAAAATCACAAAAAGAGGAAAAGGTAGTAAGAAAGTGAGAACAAGAAAAATAATTTAGAAAAAAAAAAAAACAGTCACGAGTACAAACGTACTTGTTGAAGATGAAAGGCGTTGATTATTCAAAGACTGATATCTAATCTCTATCACAATTTTTGCATGCGATAAAAAAGAAGAATGTACATACTCTGCAAACCAGGTTTTGTTTAGACTTGGCTTTTGTAAATGACATTTGAAATGTCAACAGATTCCTACTAAATAATCATGTAAACCTAAATGCAACAGAATGTTCGAATGTGATACTGTGAAAATATATGTCAAGTTTTGAACCGAAAATGAAAAAAAAACGAGATGCATTAGAAGGTATCAGAAGTTATGGGACGATTCATCATCAGAGCTCTTCACAATTCAGTAGAGTCTTTTCTCGTAGTTGAAGAGGCTGTGAACATTGCCCTCCTGTTGTGCAGACGGGGTCCGTCTCTCGAACCTGAGTTCGCCAGAGTACATCAGTGATCGCAGCTGGGACACGGATCTCGCCCCGATATCCTGGCACCCATGCTTCACCCCGCACTGTAAATAGGGCAGAAACTTGAGCACAGTTCCCTTGTCTACAATGGAGCCGCTGACTCCCTGAGCGACCTTGAGTTTGTCCATCTCGTTGTGGAAGTATCTGTCCATGGCGGAACCGTGAGCATCCTTGCGGTTCATGGCTTCGATGGATCCCATTCCTCGGTACTTCTTCAGCCTCACCCCGTCGCTGAAGAAGTATTCCCCAGGTGCCTCGGAGGTACCGGCGAGCAGTGAGCCCATCATCACTGTGCTGGCGCCGAGGCTAAGAGCCTTGATGATGTGGCCGATGTACTGGATCCCACCATCTGCGATCACAGGGACTCCGAATTTCCTCGCGTACTCGGCGACTTTGTAAACAGCAGTGGCTTGAGCCCTGCCGACAGCCATTACTTCCTGGGTGATGCAGATGGAGCCTGATCCCATCCCGACCCTGAGCCCGTCCGCCCCGGCCTTTATCAAGTTCTCCGCCTGCCTTGTAGTGACCACATTTCCAGCTATCACTTCGAGCTCCGGGTACCTCGACTTGATGTGCTTGATCATGTCGATCTGATACTTCGAGTTACCCTGGGACGAGTCCAGGATCACCACGTCGACTCCCGCGGCTGCGAGGAGCTGCAGCCTGTACTGGTCCTCGAGTCTGGTACCGATCGCAGCTCCAACCAACAGTTGTTTGTTGTTGTCCTTGCTGGCGTTAGGGTAGTTTCGGTTTTTCTTCAAGTCGGTCCTGGCCATTAGGTAGACCAGCTCGCCCTTGTCGTTGATAATTGGTAGCTTGCCCTTCTTCGATTTCTCCAGGATCATGTTGGCCTCGGGCAATGTCACACTTGAATTCGCGGTCACGAGGTTCTCCAACCGGGTCATTATTGTGTCAAGTTTTTGACTCTGCTGCTTGATCGAGTCTTCGAGGAAGTCAATGTCACGTGACGTCACGATTCCAAGCAGCTTGCCGCCGATTTTGCCGGTGTCGGTGATCGGAACGCCGGAAAATCCGTGCTCGTTTTTCACCGCCAGGATGTCGCGCACCCTGTGCTCGGACGAGAGCACCACTGGGTCTCGAATGAAACCGTGTTTGTACTTTTTCACCTGGGGAGATGAAACAGACTTTTTAATATCCACCTTTGGTTGCAATCTTTTCACGTCTTTGTTCTTACTTTATTACTTATTTGATTCATTTAATCTGTCACTCAATTACGTTTATAATTAATTGCACAAATCTCAATTGATGCGAAACAAATTAAATTTCTCGATAGCAATTTATCAGGCATGTTTTCTTCATTTTTAAAGATTAACGTAATTGTTTCAAGTGGATGAACTCACTTAGTTCCAGCAATGAATATTAAATCTTTTTTTTATTCACTTCGTCATCAAAAGTAAGAAGACTTGTTTTTTTTTTTTTTGTCATAACAAACATTGAGTTTCATATTTCAAATGCGGAGTTGCTATTCTCAATTATTAAGTTTCAATTTGATTATAAACAGAAGTTGAAAATTGCAATCAAATAGCTTTGTAATAAAATCATCTTTTTCTTCAATATTTTATTGCAATTATTTTATGTCTTAGAAATTTCTGCAGCTTGAAAATCAATAGATAGTTATAAATAAATAACTGAGCTTGAATGATTAATCAAAATGAATCTGTGAATTTGTTTCATATAATTCAGATCATTTTATAAACCTTAGAAACTTCTCCGGCTTGATACTCCGGAGTGCAGTTATGGTGTATGATCCCGATGCCCCCACTGAGGGCCATGGCAATGGCCATGTCCGATTCGGTGACAGTGTCCATGGGCGAGGAGACCAGAGGAGTTTTGAGGATGATCTTCTTTGTGAGGGACGAATGGAGATCGACCTCGTCAGCGGTAAAGTCAATGTAGCCCGGCAGAATGATGAAGTCATTGTAAGTCAAACCGTCGCCGTTGGCAAAAAGCTGGGTCGCGTCAAGGCCGTCGAGTGGCGCGGCCAGGTCGCCGGGTTTTCTCTCGTCGATCACGTAGTCAGCCATCCCTGTCGACTGGTTCAACAGCGGCGCGCACAAAATAATCGAACGCAACGTGCTCACAATGCTTTTGTACAACCTCGGAGAGCACCCACGTGACGCAGTTGCTCCTCAACCAGATGGCGCTGGCCTGGTCTACAAATCGGATTTTAAATCACTGACACACTTAAAACTCGCTCGTCAGTTACACTTTCACTTATCATATTTTCCCTTTTTACAATCACTCGATGATTATTAGAAATTCTCTTACACTCGAAAAATCACTGCAATTTCACAAAGCTCATGCAGTTCTGAATTGCGGTCGAAGAAACGATGTATTAATTTTGAGCCTAATGAATAAACAAATTTAAACAAATAGATATAACATCATCAGGATAATGAACATACATTTATTTTCATTTCAATTTGTTATCAATAAAATAGTATGAAATGTGTGAAAATAGTAGATAATTGTATTAGATGCTATTATTGTACATATTACAATTTGTTATTCAATGGGAGGTTCGTTGAATGTTCATTGTTCAATGTGGCAACTCTGTCACGTCTCGATGATCTCATTTGGAAGCGCGCGAACGGTGGTGGAGAACGTTATTCGAGCCGGTTGTAGGCCACGTGGTATTATAAAGTACTAACATAGTAGCAGCAGCCATTAGACAATTGACGTTTAAAAGTTTAAAAAAACCGATCACTGGTTGCGTGAAACATGGCAGACATCGAGTGCAAGATTGTACCAAAAGCTGACCTTTCCAGTCCCGTCGACGGTCTCACAGCGGAGCAGATTTTCAACAATGGGGACGGCCTCACTTACAACGATTTTATCATCCTGCCAGGCTACATAGACTTCACAGCCGACGAGGTGGATCTGCGCTCGCCTTTGACTAAAACCATCACTTTGAAAACACCTTTTGTATCCTCGCCGATGGACACTGTCACCGAGTCTGACATGGCGATCTCTATGGCCTTGATCGGTGGGATTGGAATCATCCATCATAACTGCACTCCGGAGTACCAGGCTGAGGAAGTGAAAAAGGTATAATCGATAAAAATGTGAAGTAAATAAATCAACGGAATAATTATAAAAATTAAATTTCGAATTGAAATGAGGAACAATCTTTTCTAAGTCTGACTTACTTTTCAGGTAAAAAAGTACGAGCACGGATTCATTCGTGATCCAAAAGTTCTCTCTCCGGAGAACACTGTTCGCGACGTCCTTGAGATTAAAACAAAGTATGGATTCAGTGGAGTGCCCATCACGGATACAGGAAAGTTAGGTGGTAGATTGTTAGGGATAGTGACGTCGCGTGACATTGACTTCATAGACGACTCAGCATTAGACAAGCAGAATCAGAAACTCGGCACCATCATGACGAGGAGAACAAACCTGGTTACGGGTCGCGAGGGCGTCAATCTGCAGCAGGCCAATGCGATACTGGAAAAATCAAAGAAGGGTAAGCTACCGATCGTCAACGAGGAGGACGAGCTGGTGGCTCTGATGGCAAGGACGGACTTGAAGAAAAACAAAAGTTACCCGAACGCAAGCAAGGATGAGAACAAGCAGCTGCTGGTGGGGGCAGCGATAGGCACCAGGTTGGAGGACCACCATCGGTTGGAGCTGCTGCACTCTGCTGGCGTGGACGTTGTGGTCATCGATTCATCCCAGGGAAACTCCAGGTACCAGATCGAGATGATCATGTACATCAAATCCAAGTACCCGAAACTGCAGGTGATAGCTGGAAACGTAGTGACAACTGGCCAGGCGCACAATCTTATCAACGCTGGTGCAGACGCGCTCAGAATCGGGATGGGGTCTGGCTCAATCTGCATCACCCAGGAGGTCATGGCCGTAGGCAGAGCACAGGCTACTGCGGTTTATAAAGTTGCTGAATATGCTCGCAGATTTGGTGTTCCTGTTATCGCCGATGGTGGCATACAGTATACCGGACACATCATTAAGGCTCTCTGCCTAGGTCTGTGTTTGGTCATTCTCAACAATTACTTAGTTGTTCATTTGTTCACCGTGTTCTAACTAATTTCTCTTGTTTCATCATTTTGTATTTTGTAATTTATAGGTGCAAGTGCAGTGATGATGGGTTCCCTTCTGGCAGGAACGTCCGAAGCCCCTGGAGAATACTTCTACAGCGACGGGGTGAGGTTGAAAAAGTACCGAGGCATGGGATCTCTCGAAGCCATGAACAGAAAACAAGGCTCAGCCATGGACCGTTACTTCCACAACGAGATGGACAAACTCAAGGTCGCCCAAGGGGTCAGCGGGTCCATCATTGATAAAGGCACCGTCCTCAACTTCCTGCCATACCTCCAGTGTGGCGTCAAACACGGTTGTCAAGACATTGGAGTCACTTCGATCTCAGCATTACGGTCAAAAACTTACGAGGGCGAGATCAGATTTGAAAAACGAACACATTCCGCTCAACAAGAGGGCAGTGTCCACGGACTTTTCTCGTATGAGAAGAAACTTTTTTAACTCTGTCCTCGTTGAAACCACTTTGTAACATAGCATTTTTGTACATACGTAAACGATCGACTACAAGAAACGAAATGACAAATAATAATAAATTTGTAAATTAACGTGTAATCTCTTTTTATTTTTTATCCTCCCCGGTTGAGTGGTTTCTTTTTTTGAAGTTGCTTTTTTTTACAAAAATAGACATCGAAAAATTGCGTAAACGTTTTACAAAATTGTATAAGTCAACTTTATCGTCAATTGGCATTTACATCAGCGACTATTTTCACTTGTATCTTGTATGGAAAATCCAAGAACTGAAAACACCTGTTGGAAAAAAACAATTGTTCTTGTACATTTCATTTTTTCAAGTGAGAACAAAATTGTAATCTTACCGGATAGATAAAAGTTTTGCCTATCATCTGGAAATATTGTCCGTACGCTTCTTGAAAAGACGATGCAACAAACTGAACGATAAACTCCGTGTAACCAATATTGTCATAGGCATCGGGAACATCAAAGAGTAATAAATCGGCAACAATTGGTGCGATTACAACGACACAGTATATTATCATCAGACACATGACTGATATAAGTAAATCGAAAGGTCAGTTTTATTCATACAAAAAGAATTCAACTAAATCCATTCATAGAATTCAACATACTCATATGTTTTACTTTAGTGAATTTCATTCTGAAATTTCTTCTTGTCGATTTGATTTTTTGATTCGATAATTTTGACTTTACATTACTCTCGACTTTATCGTCTGATTTCTCATCTGTTTGATTTGTTTCTTTTTGATTGTCCAATTCATCTTCAGGAAACGGTTTATTTCTAAAAAAAACATATAAATAAATGTAAACTTAATTATAAATCAAGTTCTAAAAACTTGAATTCACTCAAGTTTTTAAAATAGAAAATGTGTTTTTGTTTCATTACAAATCCTGATTAATCATAGAAGACAAAACAGTACACTGTTGCAGAATCTTTATCTCTGGAACGCTGCTTTTCGTGTCAAACGAATTGCCATTTGGACGTCTTTTTTTATTACTGGGAGCCCCCATAGCCAGCTGACAGAAATACTGCTGGTCTGCATCCTGTTTCTTGGTCATTTTAACCTGACCTGTCTGAACTTTCCAACTCTTAATTTTGTTATAATAATCAAGATAACTTTTGTTCAAAAGTTTCTGAGTTTTCAACGGGATCTCATTCACACTGCGAGTCTCAAAGTCAGAAGTACAAACGTCGGTGCTATCATTGTCGTCGCAGTATTTTGAATGACGGTGTGCTGTTTTTGATATCGTCAGATCCGACTGCAGGATATCATTTTGAGACTTGCTTAGCTGGGTGACGTGCGACTTTTTGTGTCTTGTTGTTTTGAACCTTGACTTTCTGCAGCAAACTATAATAAATGAATAACAAAAAATTAAAAAAAGCTTTCTTTCATAAAAATTATATTAACTTTGTAAATTTAAATTGAACTTTTACTCTGCTGAGTTTCAAAAGTAGACAAATTGTGTTCAGACTTAAGTTGTCTTCTGAGTTTGATACTGTCCGTCGTATCCAAAAGGGAATTCAGATTTTGCATGATTTCTTTAAAGTGACAGTCACAAACGGTGTACGAATCCAGTGCCTCGCCATAATCCTTGCAGTTGAAGCAGTTCACTTTTTTGGTACTGACTGCTTTCTTGTAAGAGACGGAGCAGGTCTTGAAACTTTTCTGCCTCCTGTCGAGATCACTCATGTAGCTTGTCTCATCGTATTTCATGATTTCTGGCGGTTCGGTGTCAGCGGATAGGTCGGAGTGACAGTTCGACATGCTGTAATTGTGTGATCTCGTCGGTCTTGGAATTAGGCTCTGCAGAGAGATACCGGTTTCCGATTCGCACAATCTTTCCCTCTGTTGGTGACATATTTTCGCTTTCACTTTGTCCACGGATTTTATTACACTGTCAATCTGTGAGCTTTCTGCAAAACGGGGGAAAAAAATATATATAATTGGAAAAGAAATGTACAAACTCAGAGTTTTTTTTTCTTTTCAAGTATCGTCACCGCATTTCATGATTTTCTTTTCGTTGCTTTCATTTTTTTCGTCCAGTTCTTTCTCTTCCAAATTCAGGACATCCTTTTCTGTTTTTGAAGAATCGTTTGGCGTCTCAATTTCCACCTCCTTTAAATTCGCATAAACCGATTTCTGATTGAAAGAAAATTGAACAAAGATATTAACGAAATAAAAAAAGTTTCAACATGGCAATTAAAAAATGATGTACAAAATTGAAGGTTGAACAAGTAAATCACAAAAACTCACATCCGAAACCTGAAATGTCACGGGCGGATTTTGTGAGCTGTAATTCTGACCCTTATGAACAAAATCTTCATTATTTATGACACCATCCGATCTATTGTCTTTGAATGTGAATTCTTCGGGCAGGTCTAAGGATTCAATTTTTGTATCAATGTTTGTTACGGTTTGAATACCGATGCTTTCCATTCTCCTGTTTTCTCCTGGCTTTTCTATTGTCTCAGCCTGTCTCTGACTTTTAGACACTATTTTTTGAGTCCTAAAGAAAATACAAAAAATTCTCTCATTTTCTTTTGAGACGTGTTCCGATTATTTTTATTTAATCATTTTATCTAACTTTTTAAAGCGAGGATCAGATTCGCCTGGTTTCTTTGTACTTAGCAGAGGAATGTGAGATTTCAAGCTTGAATTTGAATTGGACGTAGCTCGGTGGGAACTGACAGGTCTGGAAAAATGGATTTGTTGTTAGCAGATTTAATTAAGATTAAGTAATTGAAATATACATCTATTTATGAAAATCAAAACCTGTATTGAGGTGGGTGTAGGACTGTGCGACTTTTATTTTGATTTCCAACCAGTTCAACTATGCAGGGATGATTTATCACATTGCCAGGCTCGTTGACAGTTTTGCGCTGAGGAACTTTGGGCCATGATGGATCCGGAGGAACCCTAAAAACAATTCTATTAAAAATACTATTCGATGTCTATGATGTTTTTAGTATAATTTTATGAAATTATTCTAACTTACCTTAAACCGCCACTATTGTGATTCGAAGGCAATAAATTTTCACTGTTCACTGTAATTGAGGTGGCTTAATTTTTTACCCAATATTCAAATTGATATATATTGTAGTAAAGTATTTAATTTTAGTTTTCAATTTTATAGTCACCTCTTATGTTTACTTCAAGATCATTATTGGTGTAATCACGACAAGCCATGTCAAAAGAACTGTGCATTTTTAGTTTTTGTTTAAAAATTTAAATGGTGGTGAATTATGAATTGAAAAGGTCTGTACACTGTAGTTGAACAAAAGTGTTGAAAGTGATCATTCCGCGGATCATTTTTGGAAATGTCAATTTATAAAACGTAAATGTGTCGATTTATAGAATAATACACACGTGAACATATAAACAGAAGAATAAAAAATTGAATATCGGTCATGATTTTTAAAATGTATAACTTAATTGTTATCAATTAATTGTTTCATTTAATTAATTAATTCTTTCACTTAAAGTTTATTATTTTATTACTTTGTTGTAATTATTAAAATAATGAAACAGCAGAATAGATGTAGGAAAGATTTTAATACTTTTTGGAAAGGAGGAGAGAGGACCTACTCAAAAGTGGCACCTGCAGCAATAGTGCATAAAACGAAAAGCGCATCTATTATCTATTTAGGTATATAATGAGAAATTCTTCCCCAAGAGAAATCATTTGAATGTTTAACGTCTAAAGGTGCGGATCTGTTAGTGAAATCATGTGCCGAAAAATTTCCAATTTTGTTCTGCTAGCAGTACTTGCAGGAGTTACGGTAAAGTACATTTTTATATTTAATCTTAATTTAAAATTTCATAATATAAGCATTTCTACTATTTACATGAATTATACTGATCATCGTTGGTTTCATACAATTTGAATGAAGCTTGAAAGATCAAATAAAAACAGATACATTCTTGTTAATTTTGTACGAAACAATAATAAATTTTGTATTTCCTGCAGGTTACCTTCGTGTCTGCTGAAATTTCAACAGATTTAGCTTCAGGCAATGAAATAGTTGATGCAGTAAGTTTCTAAATGAAACAATTTTCAAATAATGTTAGCAAATTATCATTTAACAACATCTTATAGTATAATATTTAATTCGTTCTTACAGGGTTATGTCGAAAGTCCAGAAGAAATGGAAAATGATTTTCAAACACCTCATGAAGCAAAATATCAAAATTCACTTCAATACGAAGAATTAGATGAAGACGTAGAAATAAGTGAAGAAAAGCAGGATTTACTTCAATACGAAGAACCAGACGAGGTAAAAAATAAAATAATGAGCAATTAAAATTGTAAGAATTCAAAAACTCTGTCTTCATTTCATTATCGTTTTGAATTTCAGCTTCATATGGAAAATCCATTTGAACTCGTGCAGAGTTTTTTCTCCCAAGTGTTCGGTCTGACGCCCAAAAAAATTTTCATGACTATGTTGCACGGTGTAACCTATTTCATAGCAGTTCTCATATTTGGACTATCCGCGGTGACTTATTCGATATAAACTTTTTAAAATTGTTTAACTTGTTACGAAAAAAGTATTAACTACTATAAATAATGTAATTTGTATAATTGTAAATACAACTTAATGTTAAAGTGATGCAAGATCGTAGTTTAAGGAAAATGTAAAACTTAGGAATGAAATTCAAAATGTTCGAAAAACTTCAAAGACTTTTATTATTGAAAAAATAAAAAAACTGTTTCACCTATAAATTCCAAAACTGTTGCACTATGTCATCTTTTTTGAAAGACATCCCTTTTGGTGGCTCGAAATTCAACGCCACGCTTGGAAACTTTCTTTTGATCTCTCGATCAAAAATATCTCCACTATTGTCTTCCAACCTGGAAGCGATCCCAAATTCCACCGATGGCAAAGGCTGTTTCAGGTACTTGGAGATGGACGAAACCGATGGCAAGATATGTCGCTCCAACGAACGGATTTCCCACAAACTGCTATCAATTGCTTTTGTTTTCATTGGATCGGATTCGTTCTCGATAAAAGGGTCGTGATCACATTTTTCAACGTCGTTGTCATTCGTCACAGGATGGTCTATCATTTTTTTTAATCCTGGATGCCGAATTATTAGATCACATACAAGATGAATTATAATAACAATGTCTTCAGGAGGAGCGATCAGGGCCAATCGTGAAATCCTTTTTACAAATGACGCTATCATCGATTCTGGTAGATGCCTAAAAAAATTTTTGTTATAATTTATCAAATTTGACAAATTGTCAGAATCATTTTCGTAACAATGAGAAAATAATCTTACGATGAAGAGAGAAACAGATCAGCTAGGTAAAACAGTCTAGGCTTGAATTTGGAGTAAAACACTTCCGGTTGAAACATATTGTACAATTTGGTATAAATGTGAGGAACTTCGATGTTGAATTTGGTCATGAGATTGTAGATTGCCTGCAGTGCGAGAAAAGCAATTGATCCTTCCTTGTTCAATGATTCCATAAGGAAATCTGTCCACAGGATAGGGTTTTGCAAGTGGGACATGATGCGTTCCACCATAACTATGAGATACTTTTTGTGGACACTTTCAGACAAATTCCAACCTCGAGTTCGAGCCCATACTTTGTTCATGTTTCGTTTGATGATTTCGTAATTCCATTTAAAATCTAAAAACAAAAATTTGATCAATTTTAATTTCAACTTTGAAGTTAATTCTTTCATTCAGTCTTGTATTATTATTTAAAGTTTACCATCGTTGTTTTCAATTTCAAGACTCGCTCCTTCTATACATCCTGGATCTGAAAAATAATGAAAAATTTTAAAAATGTTCCACAATTATATATTATATTGTGTAATTATTGTAATATCAAGTTTGATTTCGTCTTTACCTTCAGGATTTTTTGGCAGGGTCATTCTATCAACAAGATGCAAAAAATTGAGCTGATAAAATCGTGTTTGTGGTTCTTTCCGCATGACTTTCGGGATGCATCTCCAAAAATGAAAAACAATATCCACCCCGGGAGCGGTTTCACAAAACTTGCTTATCAAATCCACATTATCTTTCTTTTTGGACAACATCACTTTAAAGAGGTCCGTAAATTTACTATCAGGAAACCCATTACCTTCATTAAATTCTTTCTTCAAAACATTCAAACATTTTTTTATAGCCTTTTCTCGTTCAGTTTCATCCCCTTTCTGAAGCCAATACTGAAGTTTCTTCCACTTTTTATCCTCTTCACTCATCTCCTTTTCCAATACTAAAAATTATACAATATTTTAAATCTTTATTAAATTTATTAAATCTCAAAGTCTAATATTCAATAAACAATTTTAACTTACCTCCCATGATATTTGTCAAATTTTCAAATTTTACTTTTATGTTTTATTTACAAAAACAAATTCACATGCGTAGGAAACACGTGAACATCAACAATGACAAACTGTTGAGATGGTTGCCCGTCTCAACATAAAAGCAAACCTTTATATTGTTTCAAACAGCGCCTCTGGTGGCCGCCATCGTAGTCACCGTTCTTGTATATGTGCGTTGTGCGCGTGTATACGTGCAGCGCAGCTTCTCAAGAAGACGGAAGTTCAGAACGAAAATTCGCGCTCACATTTCTCAACCGCTCAAGTTCATTTGACATTGTTGCACGTTGCAAAAAAGTAAATCCAATCGAGAAAAACAAAAATGGCTTTCGGCGATCTGAAAACTGAAAAAGGTATCAAGGAGCTCAACGGTTACCTCGCCGATCGTAGTTATATCGAAGGGTCAGTATAGCATTTAAAATGTATTCTTCACCTTATGTCGAAAGACACGTGTGTCCTCATTCAAAATGTGTGATTCAGTCAAAATAAATTCCAACTTGTCATTTTTGTTTGTTGCAATCTTGTAGCAAACAATTTTTCACCCTTTATTTTCACCATTTTACAAATTTGAATATATATATAGATGGACGCATCAATGATTCTACAACATTAACCTCACTTTTAACTGCAACCGACAATTTCGAGGTTAGGACAGATTTGTCGTTCCGATTTAAACGCTGAAGAATGTAAACTATGATTTTGTGTGTTCTCTTGGTGGATTGTTCATGAATATTCATATAGGAATTGTTTTATTTTAGTTACCAACCAACTCAAGCAGATGTTGCGGTTTTTGAAGCTTTGGGAAAGGCTCCTGCAGCGTCCAACGCACATGCCCTACGGTGGTACAATCACATCAAATCTTTTGACCTGAAAACTCTGCCTGGTGAGAAGAAGCCTTTGTCACAGGCTGTGCCAGCAAAAAAAGAGGAAGATGATGACGTCGACCTATTTGGTTCTGACGAAGAAGATGAGGAGGCTGCCAAGATCAGAGAGGAAAGACTAAAGGCTTACAACGAGAAGAAGTCGAAGAAGCCAGCTGTTGTCGCTAAATCAAGCATTGTCATTGATGTCAAACCTTGGGGAGACGATACCGACATGGTAGAGATGGAAAAAAATGTCAGAAGCATCGAGATGGATGGTCTCGTCTGGGGAGCTTGTACGTTATTTTCTAGTCTAATTCAAATGAAATAATTCTAAACAATGAATGTTCATTAACATGTTGTTTCTCTTTCTCTTTTACAGCAAAGTTGATGCCAGTTGGCTATGGAATCAAAAAATTGCAAATCATGTGCGTTGTTGAGGACGAAAAGGTCTCCGTTGATGAGCTCGTAGAAAAAATACAAGATTTCGAGGAATATGTACAGTCCGTCGACATCGCAGCCTTTAATAAGATTTAAATTTAAACTTGACCGCTTTTTCGAATAAATAAATATGCATTGTTTTTAATCCGAGTTTGACTTTATTTGTTTTCACTGTAATCCGATATACCTCATCGCATATCTGTATCGCAGGATTAAATTTGATAAGTTTTTTTATTTTATATATAACACAATAGTTACAGCTATTCATTCTTTAACCCTTGTCTGAATAATTTTTTTTATTCATTGATTTACTAATATAATTACAATCAAATAGTATGGAAAAGAAGAAATGGAATTGATTGAGCTGATGGTTTTTGTGTAAAATATTTATATTAGCAAAATTTTATTAGAAATACAACGTAAGGGTAAAAATATAACATTTTTCATACATCACGCTTTACTATTTAGTTCGCGTACTTCGATGCTCATGAATTTATGAAAGAAAAATCTCTGTTTCCCATTCTTCCAAAACTTATAGCTTATATTACAGTTAAGCACAAAATTTTACATACATACAATATAACTTAGTTAAACTCAACTACAACTCGAGTGTTTAAAAATCATTTAATTACAAGCCTCCAACAATCTGAAAATATGAAAAAATAATTTAAAAAAAAAAACAACAAAAAGAAGATAGTTTACAAGGTGTTATTTCGTATTGATCTAGAACAAACTTATGTTGACATTAATTTTGTTTAAATTTAATATATTTTTCTCCTAACATACTTTTGTTTATACCAGAACGAAAAAAAAGTTTTGTCGTCAAAAATAATATGATTTGAATCAAAGAAGTATATAAGCTATTTATTCTCGCTAATATAATACAAAAAAGATGTCTCGTGTATGAAGGTGAAATACAAATTTTGTACGTGATACAATTAAACAAAAGAATCGAGTGTTGTATGTAAATCTCGAGTGATAATTTTGAGTCAATTTGGCGAGTTATAAAAGTTTCGAATGCAAAATTTCGTACACCATTTTGTGCCTAAAATATTGCATGTCGTTTTGTGTGAAAGTGATGTTCTTGTTAGCTGTGATGTACTCGGCAAACATACAAGAAAAAACGCCGCAATCGCTACCGTTCATTTGTTGTGGAATTTTTTTAACGATTTGTAAAGTCCAATCTTTTGTATTGTACGTTTGCTTTTTCTTGTCTAAACTCTCATCCTCGAGATATTTGCGAAGCGTATTGAGACACAGTTGATTGTTTCCACCCATACTATCATAATACCTGAAAAAAAAATTTTTTAATGCAATTATACATTTAATTTGTAAAGTACTTAATTAGATAAAATAATAACGAATCTGTTACCTGATACTCTTATCTCTAAAGTCAATGATTGACATACACCAGTGTATACCCAAATGTACTGGAACAACAACCAGATCCATTGAAAAAATATCAACTTTTCTGGTCCATCGTTTGAGACTTGAATGACCACTCTGCAAGAGTTTGGGGTAAAAGAAAGTGTTCATCGCATGAACATTGGGGAAATTATCTTGTTTGCCTCTTTCAATGAGCAGATTTGTGTAAAAATTAATGACCTCGTCATTAAGCCAGTTAAGGTTGGCGAGGGTTTGCATGTCTCTCCGCTTGATGCTGAGGCCAAAATTAGTGACAAGCACTTCGTCGAGGGATCCACCAGACCAGGCATGAGTTACCTCCCTGAGCATCTGGGGCGTGAGTTTAGGCAACTCGGGCTCCTCCTCCTCATCCTCCTCCTGGTCATCAAGGAAAGGCTCGCACAAGCGTAACGTGTTCTCGAGATACTTGGACAGTTTCGCATCCCTACTCACTTGATTGAATTTTGCAATAGCATTTGCATCTCGCTCCTGTTCCTTGGTCAGCTTTTTGATTGATTCCTGTCTGCTGTTATACTTATTGGCAATCAAATCTGTCAAGTTTGATTGTAAAAACTTGCTGTTTGCAATCTGATCCCTAAACGAGTTGACGCGAATCTCAGACGACAATGAATTGGTCTCGGCTTTTTTTTGATTCTCTGTCGTTCTTTTGTTGTTGCCCACTTCAATCTCAACATCCTCGTCTAACTGAACAATCGTTATCGGCTGACGACTACGGTTCTTATTCTCTGTCGGAACTACAAGCAACCTTGGCTTGCTCACGCTGCTTTTGTCTAACTCAATGATCTCCACCTCCTGGATGGGTTCCTTCTCGCTCTCTCGGCGAATTATTCGTATCTGTTTTTCCTTCTCTGGTAAATAGCTCTGCAACATGTCGTTGTACTTTTTCTTGTCCAACATCATTGCTGTGCTCATGAGGGTCGTCGGAGCCCGGAAGATTCTCGACGTCGCTGCGAGGCTCTGAAACGAGTCATTCTCACAGTAGGTGCGGGGCCGACGCGTGCACGACGCCGGCTTTGAGTTGTGCGATCCGTTCATCATCATTTTACGACGAGCTGACGGTGATATATACTCGGATATAATTTCTACTCCATCATCTTCCTCAAGCTCGTTGTAGTTCATTCGGGTCTGGTGCTTGCAATGTTTCTTCGGGCTCACGTAGAAGATCTCTGTAAGATCGTTTGACGCTCGACGCTTTCGCGGAGTTTCGTCAGCCCAACTAAATATCCGCTTCAGATAATTGAATACCGACAACATCGTGCAACTGCATATGACACTTTTTCAACAATCCATCCATGCGCAATTCATTAATCTTAAACAATGTTGCTAACTGAAAACAAACAAACGAGATAAATAAAATTTTAATACTTTTCGAAAACATTACCAAGGTAACCTACAAATTAACATCTATCTTGTATTCGAATTATAAAACTTTCTCATAAAACAAAAGAGATTTGGTGTTGACATTTCACCAACAACAATTTAAGCTTTTGTTTTTTTTTTCTTCCTTTTATTTCAACAAAAACGAAAATATAATGTAAATACAACGATGTTCGTTTCAATAGCATTTCACACTGACAATGGTTACTATCATTGTGACTTTTTAGTTTCCAAAATTTTTCTTGAAGTAACATTTATTAACGCTTAGGTGATACTTACTTTTTAGTATATGATGATAGTTAAACAGAAAGATTGAAATAAAATTTCACGAATTTTCAATTAATTTGTCACAAGTTGAAATCGAAATGTAAACTATTGTGTTTCTGAATCTGAAGTGAAGTGAGTCGTAAGCAAAGAGATTAAAGAGAGAAAGAGAATGATGGAAACTGTGTGCATGTCCCTCTAGCGGAAGGAACATCACTCAACTCTTTCAATGTTCTCTCACTTTGTCTGACATATGTTCAATGATGTTGGTTAAAAAAAGATGAAATTATTATAATACAAGATTGCAACTTGAAAGAAATAATGAAATATATAATAACAACAGGTGCACATTTATTATTTAAATTTACATGAATTGAATCATTCATAATTAAAAATATTAACAGCATTATTAAATCTTGATAAATATAAAACAATAGATGACTGATACATAATTACGTGTAAAACCAATAATCATACATTTATATCTTTGATATTACAAACCAATTTCAAGGTCAACTAAAATTCAAGAGTTCCGACTTCAGAATTTCATAAGCAATTTTTTTCCGAAAATAATCAATGTCTTTCTGTGTGAAATTAAACGTTCTATTTGCAGTAAGATATTCGGCAAAAACGCAAACAAAAATTCCACAATCATTGCAGTTTTTCTGTTGAGGGATGTCATTGACAGACTCCAAAATCCAGTTTGACACGTCAAAGGTCTTTTGCTTCTTGTCCAAACACTCGTCGTTGAGATACTGCTTGAGCAAATTGAGACACCTTCTGTTGCTTAGACCCATGCTGTCATAAAATTTGATACTCTTGTTCTGGAAGTTGACGACGGCAAGTGACCAGTGAGCTGATGAAAAGATTGGCACAAGCACCAAGTCGTATGCAAAAATGTCCACCATTTTTGTCCAACGTTTCAGACTCTTGTATCCATCCTGCTTCAATTTGGAATAAAAAAACGTATTCATGGAATATACCTTGGGCAGTTCTTTCATTTCGGAACGTTTCATAATCAAACACATGTAGAAATTAATAATATCATTGTTGAGCCAGTTGGTATTGGCTAAAGTCTTCAAGTCCTTGACTCGAATTAAAATATTGAAATTGTTCACCAAAATTTCCGATGAATTTTTTTTCGCCCAAATCGAGATCACTTGATTTAACATCGCCTGAGTCAGATTTGGAAACGTTCGAAAATTAAGAAGTCTTGATTGGATGGCTCCACCTGATGTGCCAGCACCATCTGATTCTTTTGGCTTAACGATTGAAAAGTTTTTATGTTGATATTTTTTCATCCTAGGCGAGACAATTTTCTTGGGTTTGTTGATTTTCGATGGCGCCACTTTGCTCCTTCTTTTGTGTAGTATCTTTTTCTTACATCTAACAACATTTTCTCTATAGTTGACCTTCGTTGACGGAAGGTTGTTTCGAAGATTTTCCGGAGAGGAGATGTAGAAATTAGGATCCGTTTTCAGTGGCTTCTCTCGTAAGACATAGAATTTGCTTCTGTACATTTGAGCATTATCTTTCAAATCAGCATCCTCATCTACCTTGGATGACGGAAGCTGTTTTGTTGTCTCACAAGCATTGTAATGACTAATTATGATTTCTATTACACACACAAAATCTAAAAAACAAACAAAAAATTTTTATTTATATGCAAAATCAAGATAACAAATTAATTAGATTAGTTATATTATCATATATATAAATTTTTTTTTAAAGGCTCTTCTAAAAGAAAATAAACAAAAGTCAAAAGACACTAACCTGTATAAATAAATCACAACTTTCGATACACTTTTTTTCCTCACAATTAAGACAAAAGAATGATTTGACAAGCGCAAATTATACCAAAAAAATTAAAAATAAAACAAAAAACGTTTGTTTACGTCATGCTGTCTCTCTTTCTTGGAGCAGAAGCACCAGAGGAAAAAGAGAAGGAAGAATACACGCACACATAATAATGGGTGATAGTATTAGGTTGGCGACAGTACCGAGTACCGATGTGCGGCGGCGCGAGATCGTTGCTGCCGGCGCGCGATGATTGGCTCCTGCCGAAATTCGTATTTTGAAGAACTCTCTGTCCGTTTAATTGCTCGATGTTTTACATTAAACGCCCGATGATAGTGATTAAGTTTCCTTCGCAATGTCCATCCACATAACTGTTGCAAAAAATCAGTTGGGTGGACAGCGACGGACAGTTTTATCGGACTTGGAGCAACTGAAGAAAAGTGAGCGCGAGCGCCGCAAGAGGTTACGTTTAGAACAGGTATACATATGTTTCAAGCTTATTTCAAACAATTCTTTGTTGTATACATCAGTGTCTTATTTTTTTGATGACAATATAAATTCATTTTCTGTGAGATTCCATGATTAATTTTGTCATCTTCCAACAGACTGAACATATATAATTTGTTTGAATTTAATTTTTAAGGTTCGTCATCAGTCGAAAGAAAGGACAAATGAAATTTTGGGACGGGCAAAATTGATAGAGCGCGATGAATTGGAAAGATTAAAAAATGATGAAGATTCAGAGCTACGGTTGTTGCACAATCACAGACTCGAGAGCCTACAACAAAAGTATAGAGATGATATGGAGAATATTGGCCAAGCTCATATCTCTGCTGCTAGACAGCCTGATGTTGATCAAGTTTTAAAAATCGCGCAACAGAGGAATAGAATTACTGCTGCTGAGAGAGGACGAGAAGCAACAAGACGTCTCAAAGAGAGCAACAAAGTAATGTCAAAACTTTTGTTGATACTTTGTTGGTCATTTATAAATTGTAATTGTATTTTTTTTTCTTTTTCAGAAAAGAGAAAGAGAACGATGCACAACAAAAAACAGGCTTAAAAATATTCGTGAGTCAGAAAATGTTCGTGCCGCTATGATATCTCAGTTGTCGAAAATGTATAATAATTATGATGACAGGATAAGTTCGGATCCATCCGAAACTGATGACAATGTGAGTTTTTTTTTAAACAATGATAGATGATAATGATGAGTTTATGTGTGCGTTTGAATGTTAAAATTGTTGAATTTGTTAGGTTGCCTTACTGAAACAAAAAGCTACGAAAGGGGCTTCAGCGACGGTTCACCGTCATCAGAAAGAAGATGATAGTGAATGCTTGGCACAGCGCGGCAGTCATTCAAGACGGTCAGAGGGTTTGAAACATGTGGTCGTTGATGCGACAAGCGTGCCACGTACGGTTATATCTTGCGAGTCCGACGATCAAGAGCCTCGTAGAACAGTTCCTATTATTAATCTTACTCAATCAAAAGCAGACAGGATAGCTAGGTATAATTTATTGCATGTATAGAAAGAAAATCAAACGAGCAATGCATTTAATCTTTGATTTTTAGTTACAATCCAGAGGATTATCGCCAACCAACTTCCGAAGAGAACACAAGCACTTACAGTTCAAATAGTTTAGATTCGTCAGAATCAACGTCAGGCAATCGTGAAACGGTGGTTAGTAATAAAATTGCAAAGGTCCATACAACTCCAGTGTCAAATCAAGTTCGCATGTATGACTTGAGTACCAGAAGAGAGGATCAGTATACCATGCCGTCCAATGTTGTAGAAAAAATTAGCCTCCGTACCGAGGTATATTTTATTTATATTTCTCCAAAACTATCTTAACCGATTAAAAAATGAATGTAAAATATAATGTTATTATTACTTGTTAAGCCTCGAGCGGAGGATCAAGCAAAAGATATCATTCGCACGGAGAGTTATTTTTCACAATTAAATGAGCTTAGAAGAGCAGCAGCTCAGAATCGGGGAAGAGATGCTCTGTTACGAGAAAGCGTTCGTCGAGATTATGATCAGCTTTTACGTAAGTTGGACCAATATCAGAGTGATGAGCGTAAACTCAAAGCTACTATGACTCCGAAGGTTTGTTTATTATTTAAAAATTGGTTAATTTAAATTCAATAAAAGCTACAGTTTATCGAAATTATTGAATTGATTTGAATTGATGAATGAAAATTTTATTGCAGACTCCAGATTTCCACATGCATCCATCCAGAAAGAAGCAACACCTAAGGAAACGTCAACAACAAATGGAACGCGAATTAGAAAATATTATGCGAACAAAACGACCGACAACTGTGAATTTTAACGAAAATGTTCCGGAAAGAATTATCACGACACAAAGACGTGTCGAACAAACACCTCAGGAATTAGCAGCTAATGTTGACACTAATAAATCACCAAGCCAAGTTATGCACTATGAGCAAATATTACAGATGCTGATGAGACTTGAGAGAACAAAGTATCAATTGTGGGTCGAGTATGGGACCAGCTTACCAGAAAGTATTTCTAGTGTGACTCAGAGACCACTTGGGCAGATTGATCGGTTGAACGCCAGTGTAGTTGTTACTGATGACAAAAAAGAAAAGGAAAGCGATCGTAAGAATAAGTCTGCTGAAATCAGAGTGATTAATGTTTCGTTGGAAAACGAGAAAAAGAAGAAGGCAAAAAAAAAAGAAAAAGAGAAGGAAAAGGAAATAGAGTTGATGGAGACGGCAGTTCAAACTTCAATTGATAAAGGAAAAGTTCAGAACGAAGATGCAAAAGATAAGAGTATTCAGGTGAGGAAAGAAAAATCAAATGAGTCTGAGTTAATAAGCCAAATTAACTAATCGTTATATTATTTTCAAATAAAATTTATACTATTTCCACAGGTGGAAATGTCAAAAGAATTGAACGAAATTTTGCGCACTGAGCATCAGCAGCAAGTACTCGAGCCTACGGTGAAAATTATCGCTCAAACAGAAAACGTAGATAGCGGAAGCAGCGTTTCTTCCACTTCGACAGACATCGTAATTGATGTAGACGCTCGACAATTGAAAGCAAGCCCAAAAATTAAAGGCAAACGAGCGAAATTAAGCGTTGTGGCACACAAACTTAGTCGTTCTTCTAAGACTTCTAAGAATGGAAAAAAAGCAAGTGCTGTTTCAACTCCGAAACAGTTGCGCCGCACCACCTCTAAGCATACAAAAGATAAGGCTACTTCACCAAGAACTGAGAGCGACGTTGAAAGAAAAACAAGTGTTGAGAGTTCTTGCAATAGGTTTGTTTAATGTCTTAAAATTGTTTCACATTTAACATTAGCAAATTGTTTAAAATATATTATTTACAGTACTGAGGTGTCACAAGTAATTTCAACGCCAAAAGAAGGAGCTCCGTACACAATAAGGACCAAGCAAACCAGGCGGATTCTTAAGATTCGACAAACGTCAGATTCGTCAACTTCTTACGCTTCTCCGCCAGTGGTCAAAACAGGGGCCTATGTAACAGCAACAAACACCAGTACTCCGGTTCTTGAAATGCTCGATTCCTCTAGAAATGAGCGTAAAGATAAAATGCGCAAATCCGCGATCAGTCCAGTGTCTTCTCCAGAGACACCATCGCCGAGGACGATGAGAATGGCCTCGAATATTCCGAGGTTGACGGTTCAACGGAGAGCACTTTTCAGAGCCAATAACAAGTTGCATGAGGCGCCAAGGACGACAACATGGGAAGAATCTCCTAAGGCAGATTCTGCAAGCCGGCCGTGTGATTGTGAGAATCCATCATGTCAATTGTTCCATGGCAAGATGTATAAGGGCCACGAAGAGGATAAAATTAATGAGATATTTGAGGAGTTACAAAAAAAGAGCAAGGGAAAGATTGAGTCGTTGGCTGAGTTGATAAACAAACTTCGTGGTCTGGGTAAAAACCTTTCCTTTGTCCAGAACTAATAACAACAATTAAATATCATTCATCTAATACCAAAATTTGGTTTCTTTGTGTTTCTTAGATCCGGAACAAATAGTTTCCATCCCATCAGCGGATTCAACATCAGTAAACTTGCAAATCGCCCAAGACTTAATGACAGGAATAGAAGCAGTACACGAAGTACTGAAGAAAAATCTTCTAGAGTCGCAAAAGCTTGTGACGAATCAACAATTAGAGCTTACTCCAGTAGTAGCCTCAACGCCTCTTAGTTCAATTAACGACGCGCGAGGTGATGCCCAACCCTTTGCCCATTTGTCTTTCCTTAAGGTTCCCAAATTAACCAGTGACCTTCGTTTTCCCACTGAGCAGAACGTCAACGACAAATCAACTACTCATCAACCAATGAGCGACAACAGAGATGATACGATTTCACGCTTGATAAATGAAATATTATCACAACAAATTGACGATAACAACAAACCTGATTCTGATGACTCTTCAGGGAAACAAATAGAGATGTTGATGCACAATCATCAGTTTTTACGTGAGGTATTTAATCAAGCTTGTATCTAAGGTGTTCCTTTCAATAATTGGATTAATTTTAATTCGACATTTTATTTTTTCTTACAGGCTAATGTACCGACGAATGGAAAAAGTTCTTTAAGAAAGGCAGTGCACAAAGATCTCTCGACGATCAAAGAATTCGACACGCCAGACAACACCACAGGACGCGGAGCATCTTCGACAGGGCCACCGCCTGCTTACAAGACTTTAACATCGTCAAGTTTAAATAAAAAGATACTGACACCGCATACTTCCACTCCGATAAAATCACCTCCAGAGAATAAGTCAACACAGGTGAAGGCGTCGGACAACTCTTCTTCCTCCCCCTCCTCCTCTTCATCCTCCGGGATTACCAACTCGGAGCCTTCCAACAAGGCCACTTGGAGCGAGCTCTCAGGTTTTACTGGCATCTCTGGGATATCTAAAGGCGGCGACAGTCAGAACAGCATCGAGAAACAGTTGTACGAAAAGGTTTCATGGGCTGGGGCAACAGTGAAAAAAACCCGCGAGTCTGCAGCCTTAGACTCATCATCCACTTCCGAGCCTATACCGCAGCGGAGCTCTCTACCGAAAAAACAACACTTAGACCACATGCAAGGCACACATCATGAGTTCTCAGGTCTCACGGACGTTTCATCCATCTCACTTAAAAACGCAAATAAAAGCACCGAGCAGTCTGTCTTACAAAAGGCCAGAACCTCTACTCCAAATATCCAGTCAAGCACCATGACCGACTACTCAGATAACATCACTACTAGTCCCTCCATCGAGTTGACATAAGTCTAATGATGATTCATCTTTTTTAATCAATCAGCCTTTATTTGAAATGAACTCAAAATTATCTTTCATAGATACTAATTATGTCAACGTTAAATTCCATTATATATATTTTTTGTTATAGTAATATAATAATGATAGATAATGCTAAAGTGTATTGATGATTATTTTATGTGCTCTGCTAAGATGAAAACTGCGGTTCTTCAGATTTATACAACTTAACAAATGATATATTGAAAGTATAATTAAAGTAATGTTAATGATGATGATAAACTTTTGTAAATTGATTTAATATAATTCTTTTATAATGAAGTAATTTATTAAAAAATTGTAATCACATGCTTTTGTTGTGCAGTTTTTATTCGGAAATAATAGTAATATAATATTTTATTTTCATTATTTGTTTATGTCATTAACAAAAATTTGTCGTGTTTCAACTTCATAACCTTGGCAAGGTCGTAACTTACGTAATAATATTCTCTCAAATTGAAATAAAAAAACCCGTATGATTTTTAGAAAAGAATGTTCATGTATTAGACTTTTATTGATTGCTCAAATAACATGACGATAGGTACAAGTAACGATCATTACATGAATTTTTAACGGGTCCGAAATGTTTTCATCTAAAATTCGACAGTTGGATCAAATCTATTTGGTAGTTGCTGGCGCTTTCTTCGGCTTTAACCACATGTATAATCCAATCAAAGCGACGGCCGAGTACGTAGCCAGTGTGACCTAAAAAATCATTCTCCTTGTATTAAAAATATTAAAGCTTTTAATTAAATCAAGTGAAACAAAAACGTAGACATTTAAGGTTAGGAGAGATTTTATTGTTGCTTACATTCGCTCGGCCTGTGTTGGTGTGACTATTGAATAGTTTACTCAGTCCGGTCAATTTCTGACCTTCCGGTCCCAACTCTTCGACCGACATTGTTATTATTTTTAATTTGATTTAACTTTCAACGAGTTAATTTTTTTGGTCTCCACAGACACCCAGCAGACTACGATCCATACGATTTCACAATAATTGTACGATCATGATGATCGAGCTTGAATTAGAGCAAGGTAAAGAGTTTACTTGTCAAAGAAAAGAGATGGCGCTAGTGTCTATGTCAACACATTGTTTTAAAACTGATGTCATAAATTTTGCGATTTTTTGAACTATTACCATAACCTTCTCGCACGTCTTTAAATAAATATACTATTCAAATGTTTGAATCTCATATGATTTCAACTCCAAAATAAAAGAGAACTTATATATCTTCACAGGTAACTACTACACTCATTTGTTGAAACAAAATGAAGTAAAAAATTAGATTTAATGAATGATAATTTATTTTGAAAAAAAAAAAAAAATGGGGAAAAAAATTGGGTAAATATTGACTTGGAGGAGAGGGAGAGTACGCGCAGTGTGTTATGCAATGGTTGCGCATGCAAGCTACAGAGTTATAAAGGTAGTTACGAAGAAGAGCAGTAGGCGCGGGCGTGTGGTGTGACAATTGACAAACAGAAAGACACCGGCGGATAGGACGGAGCAGACTTGACCTCCGACCCAAATCCAAGAGGGGGAGTAGGACTTAGCATATTGGAAAATGACAAAGCGGCATCCGTTACCGGTGTGCCCCAACTAGCACTTTGCCGGTAGTAGCAGTTACAGCAAAGATGTGCGTCGCTCGTATCTGATAAGCCAATTTGATTTCTTTTTGTACGACTTGATTGTTTTGCAATGGAATTTGTCAACTTGCTGACCGAGCGTCGTAAAGACTGCGACATCCTGTGGGTATCGCGACCGATGACACCATTGCTACCGCACAAGTTACCCGAGAGCTCTAAGTATTCACGCAGACAGGTCTTCCACGCAGTGCTGAACTGTGAAAGCGTCCAAAATGTTATCGATGCTCTTGCTCATACACGAAAAGTTGATCGTCAAGTTGTCGTTAACGAGGCTGTTGACATGCTCAAAGAAATGGCCAGCAAAGACCATTTGGCCACCGTTCGCTGGCTTGGTAATTTTTTATCTCAATCTTTATGTTATTAATTTTATTATTATTATTTGTATTATTGAACTTGATAAGTTTTCATTGTAAAGTTGTCCGTTTAATTATTCACTTGAATGTTGACAAACCATCAGAGACTTTCTTTTTATTGATTAATCGAGCGGTTAATTCTTGTTGTTGCTCTTTTCAGTACATATTTGAACAACAAATTTATTCTTAAGATCATAATTTTTATTGCTTTCGTTCTATTATTATCCAACAAATGAAAATGAACAAACAAAAAATATTAAAAATGCTGCTGAAAATCATATTTTAAAAGATTTGAATCGAATTATGCATATACAAACATTTGAGTCATTGTTCGTATGGTAAAATATGATAAACTTACCTTTGATCTGTAAAATCAAAATGTTTGAACTTTCACCTACCGAGCCCGGACCGAAATCACCCTTTTTACAAATATATAAGTCGCTTTAAGACTCTTATAACGATAGGTTTAATTGTTGTTGTAATTTTTCTGAAATTGTTATTATCTCTATTTCTTGCAAAATCATTTTACGCGTCAAATAAACGCGTATTATTTAAGAAATTTGCGGACAATGTTGACCGAGCGAACATTGGTGTAATGTGTTTTAATGGTGCATGCAAGATGTATTATGTCCAAAGACATTGTGTAATCACGAAGGTACTAATTCGAATTTTAAAACGTTATCGCGTTAACTGAAATTTTAAAACAATCCAAATATTCTCTTTTTTTCTTAAATACATTAAAAATTCAATATTTTTGTCTGTCAAATTTAAAAGATATTTCAACAATTGATTTCATAATAAAATTATTTGATTTAAAAAAATTGTATCTGTCACGCAAAGTCTGATAATAATAATAATAATTCATATCTTATTGTTTATATAAGATAGAGAAATAAAAAATAGCAATAATGTTTGTTATATGGAAATAAAATAAGTAAAATGATAAGAATGGTATTGCTTTCAGGTATATTGATAACGAAAGTGCTGAAACGAATCTTAATGGGTATTTATCTAAATGAATCGAGTGTGCACGTACTGAAGAATCAGATGCAAGTGGCTCAGGTACAGTATGTTTACGCGCCTTCGCATCGCAGCTACCTGGACTTCGTGCTGCTTTCATACATTCTCTTCTCATATGAAATGGCAATACCAAACATTGCAAGCGGCATGGACTTTTATAGAATGAAAATCGTCGGAGAGCTGCTACGGAAATCCGGAGCATTTTACATGCGACGTAGTTTTTCCAACGATCAACTTTACAAAGAAATTTTCCGAGCTTACGTCAAGACGATTGTAAGCCACAGCGATAAGGCCATCGAATTCTTCATCGAGGGAACCCGAAGTCGCAGTCAGAAAAGCATGTCCCCAAAATACGGTACATGAATAATAACAACAATCTGCCTGTTCAAAAACAACTTGTTGTGTTGGATTTTTCCGTCTCGCATGATAATAATTATTTAGTTATTCAAAACTCGTTACCGAAGGTGTTTAAAAATACAAATTTTGCATTGTGTCTGTAATGCAGTACATAATAAAATATTAAAACACTCGCGAAAGATGGAAATTTCTTGTATTTGTACCGTTTCAAGTACTAATTATTCACTGATTATAATAATTATTCACTGATGATGTGAATCAATGAACCATCATAAAAAACAAATTGTAACTATCATTGACATTTAGGATCAATGCATTCGCAACAATTTTAAATTAACCTTAAGAATGATTTTCAATTTATCATTTGTTCATTTCAACTTATGTTGACAGGTCTCTTAGCAATTATCTTGGATGTGATATTTCGAAGCGAGGTTCCAGACATTTTATTTGTTCCAATGAGTATAAACTACGATCGACCCCTGGAAGAACTTCTCTTCACATACGAACTGCTTGGAGTACCGAAACCTGCAGAAACGACGACGGGCCTGCTAAAATCGCTATCTATCCTGCGAGAGCCTTATGGCCACGGAGACATGTACTTCAACTTTGCAACTCCGATATCAGCAAAGCAGTTTCTGCACTATGAGATCCAAAAGGAAAGTGCCTTATCGCCAGATGCTAAGCTGCCTTTAAGCGTCGTCAAGAGGCTTGCTCATTCCATCATTGATAGTCACAAGAAAAATGTGATCCTAACGCCCTTTAACCTGGTCGCAGTATTATTTAATCAACATATTCTCATGCGACCCAATGAACCTTACTTATTGGATGAGTTGGTTGACGAATTTCAATGGTTGCAAAGCGTAATGATTTCGAGTTTTGGAGCACATACGAGTTCAAGTATTAGGTAAGATAACAATTGTTTCTTGTAATTGAAATAATGAATTAGTGGTACATTAATGTTATTATTATTTTTTTCAGTACAAAAAGGACCTATAGAACAGAAAAGGAGGACATTTTGGATTCTTTGAAAACCCATAAAGATCTTCTTTTTGTCGATTCCACTGACAGGATCAGAATCAAAGACAGACATAGGATAATCGAAAATGTAGACAAGAAAAATGTCAAGGGTCACAATTTCTCTGACGAGACAATGAGAGTAGCCATTCCTGCAATCAATATAACCATTTATACGAACGCAACCCTGGCATATTTTGCTAAACCAGCTTTAGCAGCCATAAGTATTGACAAAATGAAAAATACAACAAAGGGCAAGTTTTAATTCAACGTTATTTAAATGTCTTTTATTTAGAACTCTATTTAAATGAAAAGAAAACATCTTTATTTCAGATTGTGCAAAGAGCAAGTATCTCTTATTAAGGAAAATTCTGAGCATTGAACTTGCATTTTCTTCAGAATCCACAGAGGAAGAATTGGAGAATGAATGGCAGACTTTACTTTGCATGTTGAGCAATGAGAAATGTATTGAAGTGTTAGATGATATTTTGGTACTTGGGCAAAACACAAAATTGTTTTCCCTATTGTGTAATCTCATTTTACCTTACATAGAGGCATTGAATGTCATTTATTATGTATTATCATCTGTAAGTAAAATGTCAATGTATGCATAGCGAATAATGTTTAGTTGTAATACTAAGATTATAATATCATTTTTCAGTGGAGCGTCGAGATTAGAGGTGAAACAACATCGAAGAAGATAATAATAGAATGCCAGAGACAAGCGGAAGAACAACTTTATAAAAGAAGCGATCTATCAAAACATCCGTATGCATTATCGCTCGACCTGTACAACTCTTCCCTTACATCCCTGACGCAATTTGGAGCTTTGCAGTTAAAAGATGGCATTTACGTTATAAACGAGAATTTAATTCAGATCAAGAGTACTCTAGAATCAATCTCACAACACTTTCCACCAGGATCCTATTTAGACGTTCTACCTAACCTGATGACCGACGACACTCCCGACTTGCTAGCCAAGCTGTAAATATGAATGCAATCAACATAAAAAACGCAGCATTCATTGATCGTCTATTTATTTATTTATTTTCAATCATTTGATACTCAAGTTTTTTTTTCATATACATATATATGTGTATTTTGATCGCAAATTTGATTGGCGCTTTATTTTCAATTACAGAGAAACTTTGTAGCGCACACTTTGACTTAGCGAAGGGATTGCTCTGGATTACTTTGGCTCTTTCAACTATCTGTCTCTCTGTTTTTCTTTCCTCTTTCTTTATTAAGCAAAAAAATATTATTTTAATAAAATATCTAATTTCTCATCTTTTATTATCTCTCTCTCTCTCTCTTTCTCTTTTCACCTTTTGCCTTTCTTGTTATTTTCATTCCTATTCAATGTGCTACGAGAAGTTGAAATCTTTTACCATCTTTTTTCTTGATGACTATTTTTACTTTTTATTTGCACAGTCATCAAAATTAGTAGTTATTGTATATATCACACTTTTTACATTTCATCAATTATGATTAAGTTCTGACGAAAAGGTCTAATCAATTTTGTACGTCCGTTCAAAAGTATTAATCTTTTACCAAAGTCCAAGCTAGTAAAACTTGTATAAAATATTGTGTATACCTAAATATAATTTGTTCTAGTTACATTAAAATTGTTGCCATACCAACTGAATTAATGTTTTTTCAATGGAAAAAAACAAAGATGAAAAAGTTTGTGAATTGAGAGTTTATATTGAATGTGTGGTTTCACTGTTATTTTTAGTGTCAGTTGAAACCGATTAGAATTGTGACAAGTATTTTGTCTTTTTGGCGTGAAATCTACAGTAACTTTTTATAACATTTTCGAGTGTAATGTCCCAACGACGAGACTAATGCTTTGTTTCGTAGAAACGAACAAAAATCAGCAGAGAAACGTAAAAGCGCTTCAGTGATGACGGCATCAGAACAAAGAAATAAAAGCTCGTACGCATTTGTTATAACGTTTACGTCTTTGACCGGAAAAATTGGAGCACCTTGAAGTTTATTGCGCCGAACTCACCAAGGTTTAAATAAAATATGGACATTTCTTTCTTTTTTCGCTTTTTTGATCTGACCTGTCGATGATTCTCTAAAAAGTGGTTCCTTTACTTTTAATTTATTGTATTATACCATCTTATAGGTGGAAAATTGGTTAATGACATCTGACAATAATACAATGCCTTTGATTGAAGTCTACATAATAAACATAGCCTGCAGAACCATGGGGGAATTCCGCCAACTGTAAACTCTATTTTCGAACACGAATCACACGCAGTATTGCCTGGCTTCAGTCCAAACGTCCCCTGGCAAATAAACATTTTATCCCTATCAAGCCTACGAGTGTACAATCAATGAAAATTATTCAAACACTTATTTGCACTTTCCAATCATTAAGCTAATACAATCAGTATTCCGATAGTAATATATTTATTAAATTATTTATATAAAATATTGCATTGCTCTTTTGGTCAAACAATCTTGAATGAAAATATTTTGTAAAATTAAGATAACAAAATTATGATTATATATGTTTGTACATTTATATTCTAATTAAAAAATGGATTGGAGTAGCAGCGGTCAAAGACTTTTCATTGTGGTCGGGTGTTTGTTTAAAAGAATGTTAAATCGTTGATTCGTAAAAATAACGCAACTTGCTTCTCATCGCGACCTCAACAGATGAGAGCACTGCACATTCTATGTTTCTCTTTGTCTGAACTGAGAAAACGTGTTCTTTTTGGCAATTGCACAACTTTCGATCGACAGGACCCACGTGCACTTTTTATGATGTTGTACATGTGTGTTTGACGATGTGACTTTGATTGCGATTCAGATTTTAATCAAACAAAAAATTGTTTATCAAAATGCAATCGGAGTGGATTGACTTGCATATTGTGTTGATAATAATTTTGATTAGCTCATTATTTGATACGAACAATAGAATGAAAAGATGACAAAAATGTATAATAATAAAAATGCGCCAACTCTTGTTTTCAAAAGTGGAAATAACTTGTTCCATCTACAATATATCAGTTTAAGTGCTTCCGGTACTATATTTAAAAGCAAGTGCATGTATCATCATATAAACTATAACAATTTACCGAAAATGTGCGTATTTAAAAGAAACAATCCATTTTGCATGCGAAATTGATCAACATGTATTGTTTAAAGTTAGATGTATATGACAATTCCTTATTGAATTTAATTTGTGATAAGAAATGAGAATGAATCTTGATTTTCTTCAACCGTGATGTATTTAATTCGATTTAACTGAATCGCTTTAACTCAATAAGCCATCCAGCTTGTGTTTCCTCTTTTTCTGATTTACTTGATGCGATTGATGCATCGCTTATTTTAACGTTATAAAACTTTCATTATATTATAAAATGTTCAATTTAATTGTGGGAGGACGTGCGACAGGTTGCATCTCTCGTACTTGTCGCGGCGGTGAGCGTCCACGTGTTTTGTGCGTTTGTTTTCAAACAAAGAGTGAGAAGAAACCGCGTCCGCAGTCTGCGACGAGGTAGGGCGCGAGGGCTTAAATAGCACGGTTGTGTGTACAAGTCAGCAGTGCTATTAGGAGGAGATCGCTGATCTCTTTAAATTTTGCGCGCGGGCGTGCGGTTAGCTACCGATCAATTTTCCTCCTTGGAGGAATTAAGGGTCGTTAAGGAGCCTCCGCTATTGTTACAAGAGAACAAATTAATTTCAATATTATTATACTTCAAGTTTTGTTGGAAATAAGTGTTGACAAGAAAAGTGACGTAAACTTATACGGATTATAATTTTGCGATAGCTGTGAATAAGGAAGAAACTAGTGTTTAGCAACATGAAGCCACCAAGTTACAATCCTTCGGAGCAAGTTGTGAGCGAGCAAATGACACAGGAACAAGGCGAGAGAAATGTGGCGATGGCCGTTTGTGTACAGTTGGCCGGTAGGGCCATAATCAGAGTGGTCACACGCTGTGAAGAAGCTCAGGATAATTGCAACCTGGGTGCGTTCTTATTGTTCGTTTCAACTTCAACATGCTAACACAACAACAATTCCCTTAAACATTTTCATATTCCAACGTCTGATTTGTTATTGGTCCTTTGCCAAAGCCTTCGTTTTTCATTTTACATTTACGAAAACACATTAATCTCAGCAATGTCAAGAATATGAGCAACATCTGAAAGAGTTTTGATGATTGGATCGAAAAATATCTTTGTGCTAGACTTCATGACGACCTCATTATCACCAAAGCCTGACCTAACGCTGACACAATTCACTTACGATGGGTCGCGTTCTTGAAAATAAACAAATTTCGCAACTCGTCTTGACACAAGAGTTGCGTCAATGAACAAATTCATATTGATAAGATAATAAATTAATAAAAAAACAAACAAAGGTGTCAATGCAGAGAGAACAATGAAAAGAAAAGATAGAACAAAGTAATGTCACAGAGTCCTTGTCGCTTTAACTTCCGACAAGATCGGAGACCTTGTCCAATGCCACTGTTGTTCCTTTTTCAGCTACACTGGTCATGTGTGCGCGCGAAAGTGAATCACTCGGAGACTTTTTTTTTTTTTTCATTTCAATGTCGTCGACACGAGTGCGCAAATTTGTACCAATGACGTCGTCGCGGTATAGTTACAAAGAGCCAATGCAAGCCGCATTGGAAAAAAGCTCACACAAAATTGATTCATACAATTCAAATTAATTTAAATCAAAATTAAGAACAATTTGACAAACCATTAAAAGTTGATTGAAATGAATAACAGCTTGGTAAGTTTCAAATCACGTTTTAACAAGAAAAATAAAAGTGAAATGGTTTGAAATGCGTATGGTGTGAGAGATGCCACCAACAAAGATATAATCATTGACGTAAACATTCGCGTTGTGCAATACATCCTGCCTTTGTTGCTCTCACTAATCACCACTGTTGTATATATAATGAATAACATTGTTTAAGCGAAAAATGAAAAATTCTTCTTTCTTAATTGACAGCATCATTTGTCATTAGCTTTGCATGTATGTTATGCCCTGCGTTTGCAGAAGAAAATTTTGAGTCGCAAATCCAGCCTCATAAATAGAGTAGATGCGGCGCCGGGTGCGATTCCGTATAAGGAGGCATGTCTTAAAAGGTAGCTTGCTGCCACCAAGGTATCCCTAAGATACTGTTGGCGGCAAACAAAAAGGCACAACCATGATAAAAAGTGCATGTGCATGTACGTACGCGCGGCGGCTATGCTCACAAATCGCAGTCACCGGTTAATCTCAAAGTCTATTTACGCAATTTTTAAAACTTTCAAATCACGATTTTGTTCAGTTCGGTCGTTCGTTAAACATGACAGTTTAAACAAAACCTTCAAACATGACAGTTAATTAAAACCATCCCGCAGCACTGCGGCGAAATAATCAATGATTACCGTTTACTTTTTTTTTTTTGTTTTCATCAAATTAACACGAACAAATAATATATCACAACAAAATCCAAAAATATCACATCGCAGGTAATTTTTCAAATTGTGCGCCTTGCTATCATCCAAATTGTACTAACCTCACTTTGAACGAGTCAGAATGATCTAGAGTCAAGGCTGCTTACAGGACGATGAAATGTATTTTTAAATTAGTCGTCAAAAATAAGAGCAACATTATCATCAGTGTGCGCGCTCCAAGATGGCAAGTGCGGTGACCAGGGTTGTGTTGCGCTGTGAACAAGCAAAAGAAAACCAAAGTCTTGGTAAAATTCAACTTTTTTTCATATATCTGGTTTATGAAATCAGACAAGTGATGATCTGTAAAATGATATTTTATAATAGTAAGCTCTCATATATTGGTGACAATACTTTGTCGTGTTCTGAGAGATGTATGTGTGTGTGTGTGTGTATGTTTACATTTGTTGCGTCAATTGAGGGCGCTGTGCTAAATGCGTCGCGGTGCAGTTTGAAATAAGGAAGCTCACATTTCTTGTTGCAGTAAATTAGAGAGAGTGTACCTTATGTACGGATAAAGGGAAAATGATAATAATGACTGAATAAAAACGATTGTTTTGGCATAATTAAGATATTTTGCTTGCATGCTTGGAGAGCGTGGAAGCAGTTTGACGAGAGCATTAATGCGCGCTGTTGTTAATAAGGTCTAAAAACTGCACGCGCGCACACAGACAGACAGTCTCTAATATCGCACGCCGCTTCCGCACTGGAAATCGTGCGCTGGAGAAAGCGTGAATAACCGTCTTCGAATTTACTTTCAAACGCATTTCTGCGTTCTGCAGTTTAACTAGATACCATTCCAGTGTATGCGATTTCATAATGACCCTTTTTCTTGTTACATAACTATATATAACCAAGCGCATTTATTATATAAAAAAAAAAACATTAATTATTTTAATTATTGGGTAATACACAATTATTAACATCCACAGACAGATACAATTTTCTTATCTGATAATATTTGTTGTTCTACAGATCTGTCCCAGTGTCAGCTGATGCAAGTACCTGATGCCGTGTATCATCTGATGAGACACACAGAACTTAAAAGATGCAACCTCTCAGGAAACGTGATAACTAAAATCCCTCCTAAGTTTGCTGTAAAATTTTCCTTAATTACAGGTTAGTTTCTTGAATAAGCTCTCGCATACAAATATATTATCAATAATAATAATGATAATTATTGTTGTTTGTTCTAGAGCTGAATCTAAGTCACAATCAAATGAGCAAATTGCCTGAAGAGTTAGCCGAACTACAAGCTCTTGAAAGACTTGATATCTCGCACAACGGGTTCATCGCCTTGCCCACGGTCGCTTGCCGAATTCCTCAGCTCAAAGAGTTACTTGCCAATAACAATTCTATAATCGGTAACGTGCATTGTATCAAAACAATTTCAATGATGATTTACGTACATTATGGTTATATATACGTTAAAATGATTTGTTTAGACGTGGACGTTGAAAGGCTGAGGCACGCGCCATCATTAGAGTACATCGATCTGAAAAACAACCCACTCCGACCGCGGATATACGAGCTTCTGATTCAACTCAGTGAAATCAGAATCGAAATGACAACTCGCGAGGAGGAGGACTGGGATGACGACCTCGGAATCTGAGCTTACATATCTATAAACTGTTGACTGAGTTTGCTCAAGACTTGATGTTTGCGTGATCTTTGTATTTTTTGTAGTCAAATTTTCGTCTCGTTTAAACTCGATCAAGCCAGACTTGATCTTTTCATTAACTAAAAATCGACTCATCTCCTGTCAAAGAGTATACCTATGTATATGAAAAGTATAAGACACCTCGAGGCGACAATTTTACTACAATCCGATTGTAAATTGTTCATTGTTACGGTGCGGGCCAAAACACCAAAGTGATCTTTCATATTTTCTTATACACCATACACAATTTTTTAAGAATTAATAATTCCGACTAATTGTACTTGATTAACATTAGTTATCTTAAGTTTTTCGATAACTTTGTTTTTTAATCAATGATATTACACATAAATCAAATTTTAGATCAAATTTTTCAATAACAATATTAAAAAGCTCAAATTTTTATTTCTGTTTACAATATTCTGTGCCAATAAAAATAACGAACAAATACGGAAGATCTAAGTTCCGGACAGATTTCGTTTAATCAAGCTTTTATTAGTTGTTATATATTGTGAAAACAAATGCTGTTATACATTAACTTGAAAGATTTTTTTTTATTTTAAATAAAAATAAATCTTCAAAGATGCTGATTTTTAAAGCCGTTTTAAGAAGCAATACATTTGAGCAATAGCCCAAAATCGATATACCTTAATATATGTAGGTATAGACTGCCAATGTTGTTGTGTAACTGACAAATTTTTATAAGTGCAATTATCTTTATACATCAAAGTAAAGTTACATTGCATATTATATTGTATATTAATTATTGAAAAAAGTTGGACAAAATTAAAAGAAAATTTTTTGTTCAAAAACATTTTCTTTTGTTAAACATTTTGATCAATTTTTTTCATTATGGTTATAACACGTGAATGAAATTAATTTTTTTATAATTGAAATCTAGTCAATTGTATAAGATAAATATATGCATACATATAATAAATTTTTTGCGAAAATGAATGTTGTTTTTAATTTAAATGCTCACTGATTCTTTTTCTACTTTTACACCACGCACAAATTTCAACGCTGAACTTTTAACTTGTTGAACATTTTCTGCAGTATAAGTTACATTACTGAATAAATTTGATTCAAAACAATGATACTGATTGTTTTTGTGATATAAATGAATCGATTTCATGATGAAAAAAATGCTTACAATTGCAGCCAAATCCACAAACATCAGAGCAGGTGAGAGCAGCATTTGGCATCAGAGAAGGTTCAAAATGATAACGTCACAAATCGCGGGAACACCCCGAAAGTACTTTTATGTGCGAATTTAATCTATAACACTCGCGAAAGGACTAAAAAAACGTTCGAATTTACGACACACTCGCGTTCCCGGTAAACATTCAGAGGTCATGCTCATACCACAGATAAAAACAACTTTGATCTTGAAAGAGATACGAACGATACAAAAGATTCTGAGATACAAATGTATATGTCGCAGAACATGAGTCAATATTGACTCATGTTTTCTTTAAAAATGTTCTTTTTAATTGATTTACAATAAAATTAATGCATGATAACTCACGAACGTTTGTTTTGTTTTGAAACAAAAGTTCTTAAGAAGTATTACACTTCAAAGGGTGTCATATTACAAGAACATTTGATGTCATATTACAAGAACGTTTGGTGTCACATTACAGTTTACGGAATTTTTTTTTTTTTTTTGGAATATTATTCAAATTTTTAGTAAACAATACTTAAACAAAGAGACATTTAGTGATGCGATTTCTGATGAAACAAACATGACTCTTATTTTATGTATATACTATTTTCTATCAAGATATTCTACCGACATAAAAACGAATATACAGTGTCCCAAATCACCCATGCCGCGTAAACAAATGTGTCCTTCAATGTCATATACAAGGGGTTTAAAACACCCTGTATATGACGCGCCGAATGACAACAAAATAGCCGCCATTTTACCCCCGTTGCAGTCCTTCAAAATTGGTTGCTTGGAATATATCATTGTCATATTAAAGTAACACTGCATAATTACTATAAAAAGGTAAATTGTTAATTAAATTTCGTTCTAATAAATAAATATGAACACAATTTCTTGAAAAATCGACTTAAAACTGTTATTAATTTATTCAACGCGCATGGGCGTTTATAGTTTATTTGATTTTTTTTCTTTCAAATTAATAGCAAATGTAGAATGTTGTTTAACTCATCAGCATGAAGGGTAAGTCGCGAATCGTCTCGGTGAGTTAGTGTGAGAAGTTTGGGAAAAATATTGCGTGTGTTAGTAGAGCGCCGATGGGAGAAGAAACACTGGCGCGCATGCGTGACTCGTTTGTTTGAATTATTGTGTTGGTGAGGTTATGTTTCAGGTGTAGAGGGGATATTCTACTCGTTACGGTGTGAGTTAAGTTTTAAATATAATCAGTGACGCGATTATTGGATTTTAAAGGTAAAATTCATTGGAGATATTGAAACAAAGATACTGCTGAATATTTCCAAATTTAGAGGACAAAAGTTATTTGTATTTTTTTTTCATTTTTTTACACAAAAAAACAAAGCAATAGATAAGTGTTAACAATTTTTATTATAAGATATAAAATGTTATCATACAAACTTTTTTACATTTAATATTTTTTCCCAAATTACTTTATTCACAATTTTTGTATAAAACTAGAGGAACATAACTTTCACTGTTGAATGTCGCGCTATGGCGACCCTGCGCCACCGGTAGACTTTCATGGATCGGTTAACTAGTGACACCTACAATAACAACTCTGATCGCTAAGAAACAAAATTTGCCGCGCGATTGATGTGAAAGAATGAGAAGACGATTGTAATAATAGTTGAAAAACAGTGATAAGTATCTTCAAAAAGAATTTCTTTTTCTTTCCTCGAGTATTTTGGCTGGTTTAATCATGGCGGCTGTGAATACTGGAAAATACCGGCCAGAAAAGCCTGCCAGAAAAAAATTTGAGCCTGGCGCAAGCAAGGCTGACATTCCCAGGTTAGTTTTTTCAAGTTTAATCAAGTTTTTTCTTGTTTGTTATTTAATGCAATTCGATTTGTCAACATTAATTATTGTTATTTCAGAGAAAATACAATCGAAGGGAGAATTTATCAGTCGATTGAAAATGTCAAGGCAGATGCTTTGTACGGTTTCCATCGAATTACAGATGTGAAGGAAAGAACAGGATTTATGATCAACATGCATTCTGTGAGTTTTTTTTTTATATTCAATATATTATAATTTGTAAATATCAGTTTATTACTAACATGATATGATGTTAATTGTTATTTAAGTTATTTTTCTCTTTTAGGCTGACATTGTCGATGATGAAAAACGTTTAATATCAGGAGTCGATTTTTATTTTCTTGAAGAAGATGGCTCCAGATTCAAAGTGTTTATGCCTTTTCAACCATATTTTTACATCTTGTGCAAAAAAGAAACCTACGACGAAGTTTCTAATTACTTGACAAAAAAATTCGCTGGAACAATTGCTAAAATTCAGCCAATTTTAAAAGAAGATCTTGACCTTGTAAGTTAAACCTTCTTCTAATAATAAAAATAATAAATATCTATAAAGAGCGGAAATCATAAGATATACATTTGTAATATTCAGATGTTTGAAGATTTTTCATCTTTCTATTTTATTGTTTTTAGCCAAACCATCTAATTGGATTGAAACAAAAATATTTGAAATTATCTTTTGTCAATACAATCCACATGATGAGAGTCAAAAACACCATTTTGGCGACTGTCCGAGCAAACAAAGAGAGGGAAAGCAATGATAAGTACTATACTGATTTAGCAGCTCAGGTTTATAATAACGCTGATAGCAATTATGAGAATAAATCTGACGCTGATCAGTTGGAAAACGTCATCGACATTAGGTAATGGAATCAGCCATAGGATTTTTTTTGTTTCTGCTGTACTCGGTAAATATAACTAATTATTTTTTTTATTCAAGAGAATACGACGTGCCATATCATGTAAGAGTTTCCATCGACCTTAATATTTGCGTTGGACTGTGGTACACCGTAAAAAGTCAAGGAATCAACGATCCAAAAATCACCAGACTAAAGCAAGAAGAAGTGAAAGTTCCACCTGAACCCATTGTTCTTGCTTATGACATTGAATGTACAAAGCTTCCCCTTAAATTTCCTGACCCGAACACGGATGAAATCATGATGATTTCATATATGGTTGACGGACAAGTAAGAATAAACAAAAGTCAATGATAAAATACACTTTTAATTAATTCCAAAGTCTCTCATTGTTGCATTTTTAGGGTTATTTATTGACCAACCGTCACATCATATCTTCGGACATAGACAACTTTGAATATACTCCAAAACCTGAATTTAAGGGCATGTTCCAAGTTTATAACGATCCTGATGAAAAAGCCTTGCTCAACCGATTTTTCAACCACATAATTGAAGTGAAGCCGCACATCATTGTAACTTATAACGGTGACTTTTTCGACTGGCCTTATGTTGAAAGTCGAGCTGCAATTCTTGGGATTGATATGAAAGAACGAATTGGGTTTGCAAAGGAAGGCGATACGTATGTTAGCCGTGCTGCAATACACATGGACGCTTTCCAGTAAACAAACGTTTTTCATTGTAAAAAGCGCACATTAAATGTGAATCAAATTGGGATGATTTATAAAATGTCACTTTACATTTCAGCTGGGTAAAACGTGATTCTTATCTACCCATGGGTGCGCAAGGTTTGAAAGCTGTTGCAAAAGCCAAGTTGCGTTATGATCCGGTGGAATTGGATCCGGAGGACATGTGTCGTTACGCCGTTGAAGAACCAGAAATTTTAGCCAACTATTCGGTTTCTGATGCTGTGGCTACATATTATTTGTATCAAAAATATGTACATCCTTTCATATTCGCCTTGTGCACGATAATTCCTATGGAACCTGACGAGGTACCAACGTTTAATAGTATATTGTTGTACGAGTGTGAAAAGTTGGCGTTTTCCGTATACAAGTGTAACATGCTATTTTTTATAACAAGTGCTAAGAAAGTGCCGAGGGAACGTATTGATATCAGTGCGGAAAATGGGCATTTTGTGCATTGATATCGATACGGTATCACGGCATTTTCTTAACACATGTTATGAAAAAAATGTTTGCAATATCCTAAAATTGTATATAAAAGTTTTATGGCTAACAATTCATATATTTTTTAGGTTCTTCGAAAAGGTTCAGGTACCCTTTGCGAATCTCTTCTCATGGTGGAGGCGTTTCGGGTGAACATTATTTTTCCGAACAAACAAGAGACTCCACTTACTCGCATGAAAAATGGTCACCTACTCGAGTCTGAGACGTATGTAGGTGGCCACGTAGAGGCTCTGGAATCTGGAGTTTTTCGTGCAGACTTTCCTTACCGGTTCAAAATTAACCCGAACACTGTAGATGATCTGATCAGTGGGATTGAAAGTGCTTTAAAACATGCCATTGTCGAAGAAGAGCATATTCCTATGGACTCTGTCTTAAATTTCGAAAAAATCTGCCAGGAGATCAAAGATAAACTAGTAGCTCTGAAGAACCAGCCTCTGAGATTGGAGAAACCTGTGATTTATCACTTGGACGTCGGTGCCATGTACCCTAACATCATTCTTACGAATCGTTTACAACCTTCAGCGATGGTCAATGAAATCATCTGTGCAGCTTGTGATTACAATCGCATTAATGCCAAGTGCAAGAGAGAAATGAAGTGGGAGTGGAGAGGAGAAATTTGTTAGTTTCAAAACAATAGTTTATTTCAGATAAGAAATTGAAGCAAAGATGTAATTTGTTTCTCTTCTTTCAGTAAAAGCGAATCTAGGAGAATACCAAAGAGTAAAACAACAATTGGAGATAGAAAAGTTTCCTCCCAAATATCCTGAAGGGCCTCGTCGAGCCTTTTACGAACTTTCAAAACAAGAACAAGCTGCAGCTGTGAAAGATCGACTTTCCCAGTACTGCAAGAAAACTTACAATAAAGTCAAGGATACCATAGTGGAGACACGCACGCAGACCATTTGTCAAAAGGAAAATTCATTTTACGTTGATACCGTGCGAGCGTTTCGTGATCGACGGTATGAGTACAAAGGAATGACTAAGGTGGCGAAAAAACAGGTGGCTGATGCACTTGCCAAAAATGATCCAGCTGAGATCAAAAACGCAAAGAGCAAGGAGGTTCTTTATGATTCGCTCCAACTTGCGCACAAATGTATTTTAAACTCCTTTTACGGCTACGTCATGAGAAAAGGGTAAATAAGACTTACATCTAGAGCATTTGAAAATAGTGAAATGAAACAAATTTTCGAGTTGTTTATTTTTTACAAACTGATCAAATTTTCAGTTCTCGATGGTTCAGCATGGAGATGGGAGGTGTCGTCTGCTATACAGGAGCCAATATCATTATGAAGGCTCGAGAGATCATCGAAAATGTCGGACGACCCTTGGAATTGGACACTGATGGAATTTGGTGCATGTTGCCAGTTTCTTTTCCGGATAATGTTACTTTGCAAACGACACTACCCAAAAAAGAAAAAGTTACCTTGTCTTACCCAAATGCGATTCTCAATTTCATGGTCAAAGTATTGAATTTATTCACGTTTTCATAAAATTGAGTATATAAATTTGACGGAGATTTTATCATAATTTGTTTTTCAGCAACATTTTACAAATGATGCTTATCACGAACTTGTTGATAAAGAGGATTTGAGATATGAAATCCGCAAAGAAAATTCGATCTTTTTCGAAGTTGATGGTCCATATTTGGCCATGGTTTTGCCAGCTTCAAAAGACGAGGGAAAAAAGTTAAAAAAACGGTACGCCGTGTTTCATTTTGATGGTTCGTTAGCTGAACTCAAAGGTTTCGAACTGAAACGACGAGGTGAACTGCAGCTCATCAAACTATTTCAATCGGCTGTTTTTGATTCGTTCCTGAAAGGAAAAACTCTTGAAGAGTGTTATGCCGCTGTGGCAGAAATTGCTGATCACTGGCTGGACATTTTACAATCAAAAGTAATTTTTTTTTTTTATTTTCAATTATTTCTTTGTCGATATTTTTTTGAATTACGATTTTAATTTGACATTTTAGGGCTGCAATCTTTCGGATGATGAACTTTTCGATTTGATCTCAGAAAATAAGTCATTGGCCAGGCAGTTGGATGATTATGGGGCGCAGAAATCAACTTCTATCTCCACCGCCAAGCGGTTGGCTGAATTTTTGGGAGACCAAATGGTCAAAGACAAAGGTCTTAATTGTAAATACATTATCTCAAAGAAACCAGAGGGGGCTCCTGTTACAGAAAGGTATAAATCAAATAAACCAATAGATTCACAAAAGGTTTATGTTTTTAGACTCTGCAATGTTATTTCTTTTGCAGAGCAATTCCTATGGCGATATTTCAATCAGAACCTAGTGTCACGAAGCATTATTTGCGAAAATGGTTGAAAGATTCTACTCTCGAGGATTTAGACATTAGATCAATCTTGGACTGGAGTTATTACGAAGAAAGATTGGGAAGTTGTATCCAAAAAATTATTACCATTCCAGCTGCGCTACAATATGTAAGAATTGAATATTCAAGTTTTTGTTTATTGTGTTTTTCATTGTCATGGTTATATTTCAACTTATAATTTATTTAGATTCCGAATCCTGTCCCGAGAGTGCAGCATCCTGATTGGTTACACAAAAAATTGATAGAAAAAGACAGCGCATACAAGCAAAGAAAGATATCTGAAATTTTTAAAACAGAACGACGAATCACTACTGATTATAAAGTTGAATCGGATTCCGTCGGTATCCAAGATATTGAGGATACTGTTGAACAATCTAATTCTATTTTCCGTATGCCAATTTCGACTTACAACAAAAGAAAACGAAGTGAAATCGAAGAAGATGAGGAGGACCAGTACAAGACATGGAAGGAAGTATTGGGCGATCCACCACCTAAAGGAAATTCAGAGGTCAGAAAAATTCTTTTTCTATGAAACAGTTTTCGAAAGAACTCAATAAAAATTTTTATTTGAATTTTGAATTTTCAGCAAGAATTCCAAGATTGGTTAGCATTCCACAAGAAAAAATGGGCTTATCAGATTAAACAGAAAGGCCCTGTGAAACACCGAAAGAAACAACTGAAGACGACCGACGATCGTTCAACTGGTTTGTTACAACAGGTGAATCGCAATGTTGGAAGGGGTAACAACCCTACAACAGTGGCTGGATTTTTCCGGCAATCTGCAAGGAAACTCATCAACAAAATGTGGCAAATCATACAGGTGATATTTTTGTGCAATCATTCTATTAGCCGCGTGTAAATACAAACCAACATTGATATTAATGTTTAATATTTTTTAGCTGGTTCCTACAAACGAGCCAGGAGCTTTCAAATCTTGGATCTTGGTTGATAACGAACTGCATATAGTGCGAATTGAAGTTCCAAGAATTTTTTATTTGAATTCTCGAACTGAGAGACCAGAACCAACAGCTGAACATACTTGGCATAAGTGTGTTGGTAAAATTTTGCCTCGATCGCGGCCAATTTATCATTTGTACAAGTATACTTGCTCAGAAAGCCAGTATCAGAAATACAATCAGTAAGTTATATCAGATTTATTATACAAAATAAATAGAGAAATAAAATACAAATTAAGTGGCTGATAAATTTTGCAGAGGACTCCTAGATGATCTGAACAAACCCGAAATAGAGGGAATTTATGAGACTCAGATGTCTCTTGAATTCCGAGCAATTTTGACTTTAGGTTGCATGTGCAGAGTTCGAAAAGAGTACAAGTCGCCACAAACTGATACTTTCCACATAAACGATCTAGAAATGAAACATGGGAGTTATTTGAAAAATGTAAGGATATTTATTGTTTTTTTTTAACGAGAAGTTTTTGATAACAACAGAAACTTAAAATTTTATTTATTTAAACAGGAGAGCGTATTAAAGTACATTTTTCTGTACCAACACTGGTCTTCGAATCACCAAAGATCTGTTTGGGGCCTCTTTGTAACTCCTACCAAAAAAGCTTATATCTGCATCCAGGACAATGTTCGTACGGAAAAGCAGATCCCGAATATCAATAATTTGTATTTACATGAAAGACAACTTGCGTAAGTTTATATGAAAGTTAAAAATCTCATACATGCAATTTATTTCAAAATGTAATAAGAAAACGATGGATCTGTATTTAATTTCACTTTCAATTTTAGAATCGAAGAACAACAGAAAGAGCTTGAGAATTATCCAGAGGCAATGCAATTTGACGTTCAAGTTCTCACTAGCGTTAAACAGGTTTTTCGTAATTTTCAAAACGTTCTAAAAGCTTACAAGCAGGAGTTGAAGGGAGCCACTGCGATTGTTCTTCAATCTGCCATGGGTAAGTTGGATTTCTTTTAATTGATGTTTGCAGTTACAAAGTTTTTTAATTAAAAAATGTTTGTTCAAGATAAAACGAACTTAATGAATGAGTTGACAACTCTAAACGAGTTCCCAGTAATCAATACCAACATTCAAGATTTGGAAAGTTTGTACACGTCTTTGGAGTGGCAGAAAATTGGAGTTACAAAAATGTTGAGGCATTATTTTACTAGCGATAATATTATCAACATCATGATCGAACAAAGCAATTTCTTTCACGCGCCAATAGGAAATGTGCCCTCAGACTCTGCACTTTTTGGTGCAGATTTGTTTTATGCAAGACTTTTGCAAGCCAATAGTTTTGTACTCTGGTGTTCACCTACCGATAAGCCAGACTTCGGAGGCAGTGAAAATGATGACAACAGGTTGATATTGATTGGTTTCAAAATTGTTTATATAATTTAATTTTGAGATGTTTAACCTGTTTTATTCTAGGTTGTTCACAAATTTTGAGGAAAGCGCGAGCTGTACTATCAACAATCCTGGCACTTATTCGAGTATCACAGTTGAATTGGATATCGATAGTTTAGCTGTTACCGCACTCTTACGATCGCATCATGTTCATGATGTCGATGGTATCACCTCAGCAACATCTTTTTTCAACAAACCTCAACTCTCGCTTCATGTAATTTTATAATTTATAGCATAACTACTGCTTATTTTTAGATTACTTCCATACTTACAAAAAAAATCACTTTTTCTGTTCTAAAGGAAATGGTCAGCGAGGGCAAAAATCAGCTCAGCTTGCCATGTTTTGACGAGACTGCGCTTTGTTACTCAGCTTATAAAGTATTGAAGAACACAGTGACCAAATGGGTCCAAGATGTTTCACAGTACAGAAATGTTTTTGCAGACAATTTAATTGTCAATTTCTACAGGTATTTTTTTATTTATCTTCAATTTAAATTTGAACCTATCGATGATAACAATTGTTTGGTTTCAGATGGTTGCGCAACCCAACGTCGCTTCTTTACGACCCAGCACTTCGACGTACATTGAACAACGACATGAAAAAATTGTTCGTCCAGTTGGTAGCAGAGTTTCAAAGGTACGGAACAATCGTTGTTCATGGAAATTACAACAAACTGATTTTGTGCACAAAAAAACGTTCAGCCCAAGAAGCTAAAGAAAGCATACAAATGATAGTCGAAGAAATCGGAGGGAAAGAGCTGTTCCATAGTATCAATATCACATATCACCAATGCTGGGATTATTTAATCTGGCTCGATGTGGTAAGTCATCAAATTGATCTTTGTTTTAGTTTCTTTGAGACAAAGTAATGGACTTTCTATTTTAGGCAAACTATGCAGGGATTAAAGGAAAACTGCCAAAGGTAGAGTCACAACAGGAACTAAGGGAAGAACCACAGGATGAGGAGATGAGTGGCGATGAAGAAGAAACGGTGCATAGTCCTTTCAATACTATTTTGAATGTTTCCTTTTTAGCGATTTATACGTTATAGTTATTTTTTTGTTTAGTCTGGCGTCGAGATGAATTGGAACCTTACAGAGTATCTTCCTGTAGAAGGAAGATGCCAAGAGATTTTCAACACTACAATCGCCACGTTTATCGTTCACGTGAACAATCACCTGCGAGAAAACGACCCCGGGAATAAGACCCCGAGACCACAAAAACAGTCGAAGGCGACTCTTAGTCAGCACCGGCTGACGCAGCAACTGGGAATCGGAGTCCGAGACGATTCGGCAGAATTTGCCAAAAAACTTGTTTCAGGCGAGATCTCACGCAAATTGTTTGAGTAAATATCTACTGATTTTGTTTATAAAACTTGTACCATTTTTCTATAATACTCAAAAATTTGATCTTTTCAAGAATCATTGGCAAAATTCACAAGAAAATTCCATTCAAAACACTCACCGATGAAGAATTTGCTCGCATGAACCTGGACTATGTTCATAAGAAAAAAATTGTTCCTGCTCTTGAGCTAGTAAAAGCGATTTGCAAGGTAGATTATTAAAAAAAAAACTAATTAAGTAAAGAATTGAAACATTAACTTTTTCTTTTAATTTAACATTAGGTTTTGTCACTGGAAAAAGAAATAGATGATGAAGTGAATCGTCTGAAATCAAACCTGTTGCGCTTGATTGGCATTAGCCAATTTAGCGACGACGCAGAATGGAAAGATCCGTGCATTTCCTTCATCTTGCCAGAAATTGCCTGCCAGGAATGTTATCACATTCGAGACATTGATCTCTGCAAAGACAAATATCGGACGGAACACGATAGAAAGTAAAAAAAATCTTCTATTTATAAATCATTCAGGTTTGCTTCTTATTATAATAAAAATTGATGTTTTTTTAGATTACACTGGATGTGTACGGCGTGTGAGTCGCTATACGAAAACAGGGAGATCGAATTTATGCTGATTGATATTCTAAATAGAAAAATGATGGCTTACGTTCTACAAGATATCCAGTGTGAACGGTGCTTAGAGATCCAAACGGAAAATGCAAACGAACGATGTCATTGTTCGGGTACTTATAGAAACACAGTCCCGAAAGTAAACATAACTCAATTTGTCAAAATTGTCAAGTATCTTGCGGACAGGTGTGATATGCCAATTTTGAAGGAAATGCTTGATAATGCAGAACTCGGTTGCAGCTGAACTTCTGGGTATTTAAGTATTATTTATTGCGATTTAACTTTTAAGAAAAGTATTTTAACAGAAATCTAAACTACAAATAAGTCCGTTTATTATTGTTTATTTGTTTGGGTGATATTTATAATATGCCAACATTATGTACAGAAATGGAGAATCAAAGAAAGAAATACAGTTGACGTTTTTACTGCATTATTTTAAACGAATTTTATTCTATGGCCATACATCTGCATTACTTTGAATCATTCAATTTCAAAACTTCTACATTTGGCTCTGTAAAATAAATTGAACATTAGTTAGAATGAAATTCTGATTTTACAATAGATACTGTCTTGTTTTAGATTTAACTATACCTTTGAATTGGAAAGATGGAAATTGTGTCATGTCCACTCCTGCACCGCCGCCGTACTGTTTCATAATTTTTTCAAGTTCCTGTTCCTTCAATTTTGCTAGAGCAGGGTTCATATCTAACTTGCCGGATCTGCAAAAATGATTATAATTATAATACTTATTTTGGTTTGTTTTATTTATTCATCAAATTTGGATTTATACTAACGAAGATTTTTGTTTGAATTCCCTGATTTTGTCGACGAACAATTGTTGAATCGGATCGCTAACTTTGTTCATAGCAGGTGCCAAGATTCCAAAGTTCCTGCGGATGGCTTTTGGTACATCAATAACAATACGTGGCCTCAACATTTTTGCTACCTAAAACAAAAATATTTAGTAAAACTAAAATGTATCATTAATTCTCATAACTTATTGAAGAAAATTCTACAGACAAATACAATTTGACAAATCAATTTTTACATCTTAGTCTAAAATCTTATTAGGTGTTAAATAAAAAATTATAACTGTGTTTTTAAAATAATAAAATTTCACATATATTAATTAAAAATAATCAATGTTATTATGTAATGATCGTGTCAAAAGATTTTTGAGGTTATATCTTGACAATTTTCATCAACAAGGCAGAGATTCTCACAAGATGATGTGAGACAATTTACAAAACCTTCATAAAATTCTTTTTTTCGTTTATTTTCAGTGGTTCGTGTTCAAAATTGACTTTTAATTCAGCTAAAAAGGATACCTGTTATTTACGATACGTCCTCTGCAGAAATCAATCCAGGGAACTACTCTGCTCCGAATGAATCTAATCGATTGCGCAGTACAAATTTCACAAGGTTAGTTTATTCACTTAAAAAGATACAACTTTAATATCCTCGAAATAAAATTTGAGCAGATTTATTTATTTGTTCTTGATTTGCAGATAGAATATAGAATTTATTTAATTTTATATTAAAATTTGTTCATAAATTTAGTGTTTCATTTGACTATTATAGTAGGTGCTGCCATCACGATTCAGTGGTCGCAACTTTCCACAACGAATGTCAACGAAACTTAAAAATGTTTGTGCAAGTAAACAACAAATACATTATAAATAAATAACAGTAAAAAGGCAACCAGTGTGTTTACTACAACTGAAAAGTCTATTTATTTCAGTGTTCACGTTGTTGATACATTTTTCAAAACATTCTTCTATATTGTTCTAGTCAATTATTGAAAAACAGTCAAGTTTTCAAAAGTAAGTAAACATCGTCAGATAAAATAATCTATCTGCTCAAAATTATTTAAAAATACAAAATTGTCAAAACAAAACATGGATTATGAAACAAATGAAAGAAAATAACAACAAAGTTGAAAATGAGAAATGTTGCGCCAGAATTGGCAGCACTGTTCGTCGTGTCGAATAGCGTTGGAACTTTGGTCCCCACTTTGGTCTGACACTTGAACAGACAAAGTCGAGCCATGCGCGAATGACGTTGCGCTCCACGAGAAATCGTCGACAATTGGCCGGGAACAGGAATCTCGGGGGAGGGTAGAACTCGTTCTCAGTTTCATTCATGAAGTTCGCGACGCGGCCATAATATTTAAATTGTAATCGTGTATTATTTAGTACGGGTGCACCGCGTAGTGCTGCCGATGTGCGCTCTGTTATCGTTTACAAGCGCGTCATCGCCGTTGTAATAGTGGTCCCGCTTTTGTGTTATTTTGCAACTTGTGTTTTATATTTGTAAATCGTCGAGATCATCGTGACACTTCGCCGGGGCCTTAAGGTACACGCAACATCACTCTCCTCTTAATTCATAACCATTAGATCATACTTATCTCAGTGTTCGCGCGGCTCTTTTAAACTTCTGATTCATCTTCTCTGCAAACAACATCCCATTTTCATCTTGCTCTCAAACTTGTTGAAACTTTTCATCAGCCTCTTTCTCTTGCAAGGAAAAAAACAAACCTAACTTTTTGGTCGCTGAAAAGGTAAACAAAACGCAAACAAAACTTTTCTTTCGCAATTATTTTAAATTTCAAAACTCTTACTTTCAGAGGATTTGCTTGGAAGAAAAAGAATCATTGGTTCCAATTGCTTTCAGTCAATCTGAAGAATGTGGTGGCTATAAAAAAACTCATGAAAATTCTCCGTCAATTGGAAACACAAAGAGATGATTTCAAGAACGATTTATAATTTTGAGATGAACTCATTTGCTGAGGATCAATGTCTCCTGACGATCGACATCGAACCTTTGTTTGGAACGCGCCTGCCGGATTGACAGGCTCTTCTTTTTTATTCCACTCGTTGCGCGAGTCTAATGTGGACTTGTCCGTTCCAAGAACCTTTGAGATACTTCAATCGGGACTCGAAACGGTGATCCCAGGTTTCCTTCCTCTCACAGACCAAAATTGTTACCTTCAGTCACGCGGTTGTACTTGATGAGCAAAGGGAATTGACAGGAGAGGATCATTTTTTTGCACTCGCTTTGTTGCCTTGCGTTGTGATGGAAATGAGGGATGATTAAATTAATAATGACACTGATTTCAAAAAAAGTACTACACTTCCATTGTGTAAATCGAGACGGTTTTAAGTACGGCAAAAATAATTAGACTTTGAGACAATCATTTAATCATTTAACATTTAGATCAAAATTCGGAAAAAAAATCCTTTATCTGATCTTTTTAAATTTGAGCCAACAAATGAATTGTGAAACCGGCGGATGTTTTTACGTAGCTCAAACTAATATTAGTTTTTCGTTAGAACTTTCAAATTCACCCGCATAATAAAATAAATTCATCTTCAATCTTGGACGATGGTTCGTTTACATAATAACGTCTTGTAATAGAAAAAAAAAAACATAATCAACTCATCCACACAACAATAATCAGATAATTAACAAATCGAGCTCCATAATGCTTTGTTATCAATTCTCCCACCAGAAAACGTTCTGTTATTCTCTCGGCAAACTGGCGAAGTTTCGATAGGGCTTCTTGGAACTAGAGTTCTGCAGTAAGCATAATAATCAATTGTTTCTTAATAAAAATTTAGTTCGTCTCAGGGTGAACCAAGAAAAGAATCATGAACATAATTACATTTCGAATTATGTATTATCGAACCTTTAGAAAAGAATCTCTTTTCTCGAATCTTTTTTTCGAGAAATCATTCAATATTTACATCCCTTCAATGAATCAACTGCTTTGCTCACATTGAAGTAAAATACAAGTCCGTAATTACGAGCGGCTCAAACGCACCTGTTGCGATTCATTACTGGAAACATGCTAATCATGCTCAAAATTATATTGCTCTGCGAATATATCAGACATATGATGCGACTTGCAATTTTCTCTCGTGGTAAAAACTTTCGGGGGAGGGGGTGGTGAGAAGAGATCTCCGCTGGGTCCGTCGCTTTTTGTGTAATTTGTGGGATCCGCTCTTGGGGACCGGTGTGGCAACGCCGCGGGCCTTCTTGTTCTCAATAGAATCGGCTGAGCCCGGCCGAACTCGTGATGCCACGAGGGGGAGGGCTCAGAATCACGAAGACGGAGCAGACAAGTGGGTGAGACAAAGATGAGAGATTTTTCAAAGGTGTAGGACATGTTCTTTTTTTGCGATTTCCGAGGGAATCACTAATTGTCAATAATTTTATTGCAGAACTTCTGATAATAACTCCTGCGAAGAATTTACTTTTCACTTTTTCGTCATCTTCAATTGATTCATTTAATGGAATTGATTTGTATATTCAGTTTCGCTTGAACATGTATGAATTTCTTTTATTTAGTCAATTCATAAAAATAACCGTGAAAGAGAGAAAAAAACCTTTCAATTTACAATTTGTTTGTTGAATGAAATATGAAAAAGAATTTAATAATTGAATATCAAAATAATGAGATGTAACACAACAGTCACGACCATTCACAGAGATAAGCTAAAAATAAATTTCCATGGAAAAAACAAACGAAGCGAAACAAAATAAAGTTTTGAAGAGTAATATTTATAGTTGTACAATTTTGTTCAAATAAATATCCTTATTTTTGTTTCTGAAAATTGTTGACGCCAGTGAGAGGTTGCAGTAGGACAGCGCCTAATGATTCAAAGCGACTGGGTACCTTTTTTTTTCGTTCGCAGCGAGTTCGAGCTCTTTGATCTCGCGCTTGTTGATCTTCCAAACACCGTCTTGGGGGCTCTTCTGGGAACAAGTCAAATTGTTATATCGTGCGCGTGAATCACTTGCACTTCAACGCTGATATTTGGTTTTGTTTCTGATTCTACAAAAGTCCTCCTTATGGCGATGTTGAAACAAAAAAAATCTCCCAAGATAGGAATTCGTTTTGGTGGGCAAAAAAAAAGGTGTTAGAAAAAAAAGAGACAATTTACGATTTGATTTCTGACGAATTAGGATACAATTTGGTCAAGATTGAACCGTATAAAGGAATCGAAACGAAACGAGACCCGAAATTCAAGGAACGAGCAAATCGTGTCATGGGGTTCAACTGCAGAGCACTTATTTATAGACCATGAGAGCATTCCTTTTAATTCGAATGCAATTTGTACGGCAATGTCTCTCGGTTCGATTCGTCATCTATTTTTGCAACCCTCTTTTGCAAAAACATTTGATCAGGTTATGAAACTTGGAACTTCAAAAATAGACAGGAGCAAAGAAACAAAGCTCTAACTCGTATTTGCAAATTAGTTTCAATGAAATTTCATGAATGAAACTTACTCTCGAGGGACCATAAAACCTGGATTCTAAACATTCTTATATTATTTCAGGCGCAAGAAAACTGTTTGGACGTTCACAAAATAATCGGCACGAAAATAGGCCTGTTCTGGTTTGGATCTTTGGTGAGATTTTGGTGCCCTATGGGGGTAGGAGTGTATACGGGTGCGCCCGCATATGGGAACTCGCCTTCGGACGATATTATGTTGCCGGTTCTCAAGATTAAGACAATACTTCCTCGATCGGACGTAATTGGAGCGCAGGACGATCACGTCCCCTTATGAGGCTATAATTTTTCATCAAAAATGCGTCGCTGAATAATCGACAACAAATTGAGGGAACAAATGTAGCAGCATGCTATTAGCGGACGAGTTTTAAGAGATTCAGATTCAATTACTTTGTGCAATAATTGATTGATCTTGGCACCTGGAAGATTCTTAAAATAAAACAAAGCTTTCATTTGAGATTTAATCAAGTTTCTATATTCCACTTGGGCTTATGAAACACGTCACGAAGGTCAGATTCGCTAACGTTTCACAACATTGTTTTTAATGTGCTCAAACGATCCTCTAATATCTTTTATTATATTCTTAAACACTGCTCTAATCTCCGCGAAAGTCTCGACTAAGTGGTGTTTTGAGCTGCAATTGTTTCAAATTGACTCTCAAAGTAAGCCTTATTATTTCGATTACTGTCCACAGTCTTCCATTTGGTCCCCATTTAAGTAATCTTATTAGCCGCGTCTTGACAACAAAAATTGTATTTCAATCGAGTTTACTTTCGGGCTTGGATTTAAATTAATGCCAATCACAAAATCTAACTCAGATTTGCAGGCTAAAAAGATGTTTACTCTTGAAATTTTAATTAAAAAATGATTGGTTCAAAACATTGGCTCGAATAAAAAAAAAAGTTCACCTTTAAATTGAGTTTAAAAAGTCATGATGTACTTTTGCACTCGTTTTAAAATCCCGTTAGTTGATGGTTTTAACAAAAAAACTAGTATTTCTATTGATCTTCCTAGGATTCCCCGATAAGGTCGCTTCCCTTTTCTAGATGACCTCGAATCCACAGGCCTCGATTTGTGATCAGATAAAAAATCTGCCTGTGGGAAATTTTCGGCCTGTGTCATTGGGTTCAGTCTGGCGGGTGGAGGCGACGCGCTTACCTACCATCTGCTCTCTCAGCCAGTAACCTGATCCTGAGAGAACCGAATTAAATTGCCTTCGAGTTAAGGTAGTCCCTGCATCCACATCTTCGCCAACTTTTTTTCCCAGTCGGGCTTTTAACTTCGCATCGAGTTCAGTTCCAAGTTTAGTGACTTTTGTTCGTCAGTGATTGTCTGTTTATTTCAATAAAGTGACTTTTTTCCAGTGAGATGTGCTCAATCTGATTGACGTTTGTGGAAAAAACTTAAAAGTTCAGACATTCGCAGGTAGATGTAACCGATAAAAGGAGATATGTTCTTATTGCAATGCATCATTATGGATATAAATTTATTCGTGGGATGAAAATAAGATTCTTCGTTCGTGAGCGCGATAATTGGAATCAAACTGGGAAATCTCTTTCTTTCATCTGAGTGATTGGTTTGGACGTGAATTATTCACAGAACAATTTCAAAATTTGAATTACAAACTTCCAACGAGAGGTATAAATAAACGACATTCTTCAATCGTTCAATTATTACTGTGACCTGAGGAATGATAAAGTTATGCCAATTAGCATTTTACGCGATGTTATCAGCACGGTAACTGAAATAAAATATTAAAACGCGTTTTGGTGCAAAGAAAGAAGAAGACGAAAAAATGTAAAAAAGATACAGTGCTTTTTCATGTTGGAATTTAATTGAATACAAATTGATGCCTCGGCTTCTGATCGAATTTGTCAAGTGACATTTGTATCTCCAGCATCTGTGTAGAAAGTTGTAAAAACGCAAGACCAACAATGAGCGACCGAATGCCTCGGCATGAGAAACGCTTTATACCTGATGCAGATGGGTTTTGTTTTAAAGCGTTCATTTCAATATCTCGCACATGTGCAACGTGTTGCACATGTGTTTTTTCCCCCGCACAATTTCTTCGGGGCAAAAACTCGTATTGGGACTTTGTTTTCGTTTCTTTTCTGACTGGGTGAGCGTCCATTTATGAGACCATGCATGTGCACGCACTTTGTCCGCGCTTTTTATTCATGCATACATTCGGACTGGCTCTTTCATACATCTCAATGTTGCGAGAAAATTCATTGTTTTCATCATAATACATTGATTACTTTAAACACTTGCCAGTTGTTGTAACTTTGTGAACGATTATCAAGTTATTTTGTTTCCTTGCTTTCAGATATGATGGATATTGAATCCCTTTATGACTACAGCGAAGAGGAACAAGATTTTTATGAGGAAACCCATAAAAATTCGTTTGGAAGAAAAGGATACCCCATCGATCACAGATCCATCAAGGTAAATTGGAATCATAGAAAGATGAATTATAATAAAATTCGTCCGGGGTTTGTGTGACCAAATTGGTCGGACGAATCTATCAAGTGGGCTGATTCGGTTGTTTTAAAAACACTTTTAAAATGAGATCAACAAAAACTGCCTCTGGTCTGGACAAAAATAATTGACAGCGTTTGAATTTATTGGAGCAACTGGCTCTGAGTTTTGACCCTACTTGCCCTCGCAAGTGAATTCAATTACGCAGGCCTACGCGGTCGCACTCAATTATGAAGAGATAACGCTGAATCGCGTCGATGCTATTGTGCCAAAGACTGTTCGATACAGTCTCTAATCACGAGATACACTAAACTATAAAGAGTACACCAAGCTCTTAATGCTATGAGTCATAACAGTTATTATTTTTAATTTTTAGTTTCAACTGTTCCAACTAAACGGGTTGCCAACAAAAAAAGCGAGTTGCATTTGATTCACTGATTCAATTGCCGGACGTAATTTTTTGTTATTTTTATTTTTAAACATTGAATTGTCATTTTGATCAGACCAGAAAAAAAATAAAAACTAGCGACCGAATTATTTTTCTTAGGTTGTTTTTTTAAACAAGTAAAATTTTCATTTATAGAGAAATACGTATAACTTTTTCAATCAAGTTATTTTCTGTCAATGTTAACTGAATGATCGGTCCGAATTCGTAATTTTTTCACATACTCCAAAAATCACCTGTTCATTCTATTTACGTGCTATGAACGGCTAAAATTTTTATGGTTGATTGAACGTAATTAAAAGGAATACACCACTTAAACTTTGTATTATTCAGCAAGGGTATTCGCCTTTCAAAGATTTATTTCTATCATGAAACAATGACGTTCTTTTTGAGAGATTTATTTTTGTTCGTTATTTGATTTAACCAACGAAAATGGAAATCTGAAAACATCATTTAATCAAAGCAGCAAATAAATAATTAAGTTTTTATTCTACAATTCAAATGTTTATACGAATGGTTTTTTCGATAATTATTTTTGTTACACTTTTAAAAAACTGTAATGAATTTTTTATTGTACTTTTTTATTGTGACTGAAAAAGCAGCAGCATAAATAAAAGTACGCTGTATTGATTTAACGGACAATAATAATATAAACATGTATTATGCTCAGAATCGTATAGTCAACTGTCAATAACCTGCATTTTATAGCGATAAGTTCGATATCAATTATTCATCTTGCAGTTTTGCATCGTGAATTATAAATTAAATGACTGATTGAGACTAACAAGATGAATACATGGTCGTCTCATTCATGAATTGTTCTCAATGGAATTGCACCGAATGAAAAAATCATAGTTCAAATTAAAACTTTTACGAATTGAACCAAGAGCAATTATTTTACAATTTCAATTTAAGTTGAAAGTCAGAGAAAAAAAAAGAAAAAAATTTGTTGAATTTACATTGATTACAAAATTGAAGTAAAAAATTGATTTCATATTTTGTAGATAAAAAGTAATTAACATTTTACGAGTTTTTTTTTTTTTTTAGAGTATTATAATTTGAATGAAACTGCAAAGTTGAAAAATAAATTTGGAATGGCAATTAATGGCTGATTGGAAATAATGTTTTGAAAGCTGGCCTTGCACATTAGGTCGTTTCGCTATCGTAGCTGCGATGCAACTCGCTCATTCATTGAGGCGTTCACCCACTCAGTGACACGACTCACATTCATTTCATTCATTCCCGGACTCCCTCTCCCTTTGGACATATCGACACCCACCCTAGGCAGCACGCTTGCCTGCATCGACAAATACTTTCCTCGTTACTACTGCTTGTAATCCTTATAAGGCAATCGACGCATTCTACATCGGTCGACTAATACTGTTTATTTGAATAAATTGCACGACCCTTGGCACCGACTAATGTTTGGCGTCTTGTTCCAACGGCTGTTCACACATTTTCGCAATCCAATCTTTGCCCTCGTAGCTATGAACAGAATCTTTTATTAAAATGAAGACCATTTATTTGTCATATTTTGACAAACAAATTACATCGAATTGCAATTTAATTGCAATTCAATTCAAGTGAGAAGTTTCCCTTCTAATGAAGAATTGTAGACGGCGCCAATTAAAACTTAAAAAGGATGCGTCTTGAGGCGTGGCGCTCGCGTTTGGGCTCGGGCAATTATCTCGTCGAGATTAATCAGGATTTGAGTGTAATTTTTATTGATGACTGGGTCTCGTCCTTTCCACCGTTCTTTTTCTTTTTCACCTAATTATTAAACGAACCCAGTTCGCAATCTCGACTCTCGCCCCACATTGTGATATACAAACTATCATTTTTTGTGCTTCCTTCCGGACACAATTAGTTGAATCATTTCAGTCCACTTATCTTTCCAGAACAGGAAGACATTTGGGTGTTTCGTGTCACCAAAGAAACACGTGTTGCCAATGCTCACTCGTCCAGGGCTTCCGGTCATCGAAGCATTTCAAACGTGTTTTTCCAATTTTTTGTTTTCTGGAATCCCGAAATGGTGCCATTCTGCATGCCCGATAAAACAATCCCGACGCCAATTCTGAAGCCCACAAATCTGAGAAGAACATAAAGATGGATTTATTTTTATTTCTTCGAGTTGCGAGCTTGAATTTGGCTGCAGCTCACCGAATCGATACCGATTATGCTAAATAGATTTTCAGAAGAGGTGGTCCGGTATTTTTAGTCACCAAGTTACAACGCGATGTTGCGTTAATTTTTAACTTTGCACCGCGGTGTAAATTCGGATTGCATTTGAGTAGAGTTTTATTTTACTATCCATTCAGATTGTGATATAAATCATTGATCAAGCCGAGATTTAATTTCCGTTGTCAATACGTTAATTAGTTTGATTTGGCGGTATTTTTATTATGCGTCACTTGAATCGGATGAAATCGATCCAATTAAAGTTCTAATTAAGAGGAAAATATAGAAAATAAAATATTTCACTTTGTTTTGAGCGAATTTGGTTGTTAATCTGCTTTGTGATAAAATGGCCAGTAAAAAAGTTTGTTTAAAAAAAGTTGTATATAAACTGCATTAATTGTTCATTAACTAAGTTGATCTTGTTTACTTGAACTCAGTAAAACGCGTTGAAAAACCAGTGAGATGTAAACTACCATTAGACTTTTTTCTCATTTCGTTCACTTGGCATTCGTACAAACGCTGATTGATTGAAACTGTAATTAAACTTTTTTCTTCGTCTTACAGTCAAAATTTATTACTAACATGAAATGAAAATGTCATCGTTAAACTTCTTTACTCTCAACAAATATTAAACATGACCATTTTTTTCGTCATAAATATTTCAGATGTTTCAGGTAGCTTAGAAAAGGGAGTTTACATGTTGGACCAAATTTGTTCCTTCTGATATAAATCTACTGCAGGCCAGATATATGCTAGAGAATTATAAAGACATTAAACAAATTTAAATTTCAAGTTCAATGAAGAACTTGAAATCTGACATAAAATTGACGTTGGTTATACACTGTTGAAGATGAGATAACTGATCTGGCAAGCGCGAAATCTGTCTCGTGATGCTGTCGTTGTCGTTACGTTGCGTCATTCTGCCGCCGCAGCGTTTCATTCAAGTTGCTCGCTCGAAGGTCAAGCGGTTGGTCTGGCTCCGCCGTTACTCTTTTAATCTATGCGTCCCCCTCCCGCGCACTGCCATTTATTTGCCTCTCATTCAGCGCACCTCTCCCACCCCTAGGCGCGGATAAGTCTGTCCTCTTTCGACCGTCGACAGGTTCACTATTCATTCATTCATTTCTCCATCGCTTGTCTTTGTCCAACTTCGGCCAGATCTCTTTCTTCATTCTGCCCCTCTTTTTCTCCTCCAGAAATTGATAAGAATGATGATTTAGATTGAGAAATGAGGTTGGGTTCGAATGAATGAGTTCTTATTGTGGCCCGGTTGAGAAATTCGAGGCTCTGTTTTGATGACACAAAAAAGGGGTTACGATGTTAAATTTGATCTTCAAAATGGTCTCAGGATACAAAAATCAAACAAAAATGAAGCTAAACAAAGAGACTGTTTGTGATTTCAATTTCTTAACTTGTTGAAAGTCAAATATTGAATGAAAATGTGATTTTAGAAGCATTTTGTATAGCTTTCAGTTTTGGAATTGTTAACGGTCTCGGGGTATATTCAGATGATGAACGATAGGAAACAGGAAATGAAAAAGCCCAATTTGCAAAACGATCAAGTCGTTGGCTAATTTTAGTCGCGATCTTATTATTACGGTGATGCATGACAAGTTAAATGTTTGAACGTCAACGACAAGATTCATCGACCTGAATCGGTACGCGACGATTCACTTTCTATATGCCCTCTGCCAGCTTGGCTCGGCTCAATTTAATTGTTTCATATCAGTTGATAGCCAATAAATTTGAGAGACTACGTCCAAACTTAATTCCACTGATGATATCAATATCATTTGCAGTACATCCTTTTGATGAAATTATCAATAATTTTATTATTACAAGTAAAAATAAACACTTATATAAAATGCAAATTTGATACTTTATTCATAAATTGATTTCTGTTATTTTAGCGCGATGCACGTGGCATGGGAAGCTTATTGGAATACGGCAACATCGGTGGTAGAATCATCGGTGACAGTTCAATGCTGATGATGGCCAAATACATGAAACAGGAATTGGCCTCGGACGCCGAAGAAGAGGGTTTGGTGCCAACTCTTCCTGGCCGCTTCACGTCCATGCGCAAGGTTCCTTCGCTCTCCGACCTCTCAGACCCGGAAAGCTCCTTAGGTAAGTATTTGTTGAATTAAAAAAATATAATATTCAAAACAAACAATCAAATTACAAATAAAAAATGTACAAAAAAGTCTGAATGATCTTAAGTTATGTTTAAGAAGATTTTAGAATTGAAAAACAACTGGAGGTGAGGAATCTGTGTAGATTACAAGGTGATTAATTGGGCAGAGCGATAGTTAACATAATTGTGTGATGAAAAGGAGACGACGATGCGCGCGTGGTGACGCGTAATCGAAAGTGCTAGATGGACGGGGTGGTCTTGTTGCTGGCTAGCGATGAAAATGTAGCGAGAATTTACGAATGGGATAATCAGCAGCATCCTCATTAAGGCCCCACGCTGTAACACGCCCCCGCTTCCCTTCGTCGACGCTCTCTTGCCGAAGCGCGCGCCACTATTTTAACGCGTCGCGATATCCTACTTGTGGGCTCTTTAATTCTCCACCTACTTCGCGCTACTCGCTCAATTTTCGTGACTTTGACACAAGCGTGAATCACGCTCGTAAACAACTTCAGTTTCCTCGCCAGGATGTTTGATGATAATCTTAATTGCTCTTCATTAACAAGTCCGGATATCAAGTTTGTCGCGCTAAATACCAGACTGGCCATCTCTCAATTTTGGAAGAAATTTCAACAGTTTCAATTACACTTAACTTTTCTAATCAATTTAATAAGCTCGCTTGATTATATTGTTTCAAGTTTGTGATTAGTTAAAAATGGTGCCAAAGTTAATATTAGGTACAATTTTTTTATTTTTCATTAAATTTAATCTTAAAATTTGAGAGGGTTATGAAACGTTAGCCTTTGCAAATTATGGACTTGGATGTCAGGACGATATTAAATCCGCCTGAGTTGGCAAAGTACGGTTCTCAAACGATCCTTCGTCCCTGACAATTTGATGACAAACTTCAACAGCTGCTTGACAATGACTACATTCTTATTTATATTCATGTGAGAGTGCAGATTTGTTTGAAAAAAAAATTTTTTTTATCAAACCTTCTTCTAGCACTGAAGTAAGCGAGTCTAATTATAAATTCTTTATCAAATCATACATTTGATTGAAAGCGCTCAAACAACAAGTCGCAATAGAAACAAAGATCGGAATTGCGGGCAATTTTATTTTTAACTGGCATGAAACGCGCCTCGGCTAAGTCGCATTTACATCTTCCAGAGCGTTGAATAATGCGATGTTTGGTTTTTCCGTAATAATATTGCAAGCCTCTATTGTTCGCGTCGATGAACCACGCGTTGTTTTATGTAAATGCACGATTGTGAGCCGGCCCGTCTCTAAGCCCAACACTTTCTCCTGCAATACGTTTCATTACAAAAACACCAAACTTGGGTCAAATATCATCGATTCACAAAGTTAATTTAATTTTATTTCGGTGCTCTTTAATTGAATTCGAACGACATTTTTTGGCACGAGAATTTGTTGACAAATGTCCAAGAATTTCTGTGAAGTGTTCACAAACGTCTTGAAGGGGATTCACAAAAATAGCATATTGTCCTGCAAATACGAGGGATAAAGAACTTTCACTTGAAAGGGCATCGGAAAGGCGTCTGAAAAATTGGTCACTTGAATGAAGCCCCGAAGGTCAAGAGTGCGACACTTTTTCGGGACGACGAATTGTCTACTCTGGCGGGAATGCCAAACCCGACCGATTCGATTGAGTTGATTGATTTATGGACGCCTCTCACGCCGTCCGGCGTTCGAATATTTGATTTCTGAATAATTCGTTCGTTTGTATTGCTTCGACGAGTGTTGATTTATGCGTTGTGATTTATCTTGCCTTCGTTTTCACTTCGATTCTCGCGCCTTTGGCGCACATTCGTCTCTCAGCTGGGACCGAAGAGAGGACAGGTGTGTTCGAAATTCAAATTCGTTTTCAATCCAATTTCAAAATCATACAATTTCAACAACTTGATTAGTCAGAATGTTTCAGATTCGCAGACTTGCTCATTTATTGGAACAACAAATTCGTCATCAGAGATGCTCAATGAACATGTTTGGTGATAATTAGCCCTTGCAAGGGAACTTGATGAACGCTCTTTCCACTCAACAAATTGAATCTGATGCCAGCCAGAGAGTTATGATACACTCATGATCTAATTGAGGAAAAAAGATATAAAAAAGAGAATTAAATTTAGACTGAGCAAAAAATGTCACATTATCAGGTAATGATGAGATTGAATCTCAAACTTATTGAAAGTTTCTTTTTTGACTCAAATAGTAAATATTAAGGGGCTCTATTTCTATCAATGAAATCTGGTAGAGGGTACTTTTTCCCTCGCTTTTCATTCTTTCCCTTCAGCTGGTGACAAAAACAAAGTCAATTGCCGGCTCCTCGTGGAACATGAATGGGGAGCTTGCGTAGGTCAGAGTTCAACGAGGCTTCAGGTGCACGAAAAGCGCATTACGCCACTCTCCTCGGGTCAGAAAAACATGAACCGACCGCAGCAACGGCCACGCATTATTATCTTCCCCTCGGATCGAAACCTACCTGCAACAGGTAGTCGCAGGTATATAACAGGGCTGCCAACCAGCACCTCGAGGGCTTCTTATCTCACAGGGGAAAAAAGTTTCCTTCTGTTTATTTATCTTGGCTCCACACTTGATGTTTAGGATAACAAAAAGGGTGGTGAGGTTTTTGTTTTTTCTGAGGGCGATGGAACAGTTGCATCCGATCCAAAGTCAACGGTGTTGATTATACACATTTTGTCTCATCTCTTTCTGCAGTCACTTAGTATGACAACCATTGAGCTCACATTGAACGGCAGAGTGCGTCGCGAGGTACGAAAATAAAATAAAAGATAGAGCCTGTGGGCAAGGAGAGGCAGGGGACAACACAGCTAGAGGAAGAGCGACGGGCGAGAAGAGAATGACGATTATGTGGGAGCCGTTGATCTTCTAAATTGAAAAAAAAAAAGACAAAAAACACGGGCAGCAATCGTTCTCAGAAGTTACATCTTGTATTCAAGATCCAACCATTGCACGGTGATGAATTTTTTATCGGCGATGACCACTGGTTTTTGACGACAAAATAAAACTTTCTCATGTCGAGCAAATTGAAATTGAACCTTACAACTTTTTGTTTCAAGTTCGTTTTATGAAAAACTGTCCCTTAAACTTGAAGTTAGAGTTTTAATTTGAACGCAAAATGAATGTTGAGAAATTGTTTTGATTTTTACTATGTTTGTTGATTGTTTCATAGTTGGTTGTTTCTGTTCAATTAGTGAGATTTAATTTCTAAGTTGCGACTGATGCAATTCGTTAAAATGTTTTTTCTGGCGTGATTTTGTCGGGATAAAAACAGCAGTCCGTGGGAGCGACAAGAAAGACAAGCCCGGAGAAGACGAAGCCTTGCAAATGTGCACATTTGACAGGCCGCACGTTGCGTGAAAAGTGTAACCGTAGCTGTTGGCGTGCGGTCGCTCGAGTCGCCCTTGACGTTAGCAACGGCTCGACGCTGATGAATTTCTCACGTTCTGGATCCCGCAAACGAGGCAACACACACGACCCCAAAGCACAAAGGACAGTTTCATCACAAACAAAATTTGGGCGTTTTCGAATTTCTTCAACGCCGACAAAAACCTTCGCGGTGTTTTCATTCATCATAAAGAAAAATATGAATGATAAAATGCGGAAATTATTTTTTATCGAAATCTTCTTTTCAGTCAATCAGGAGTATTAAAATTAATTTCTCATTTAACGGAAAAAAGGAAGCACTTCAGAGACATCGTCATCGAAGTTCTGATGCAGATTCGCAAAGTTTTATAATCGTCCTGATAAGATTCTCTTGAATGCAAATTTTTTTTTTTTTTTTTTTTTTTCATAATGCAGATAGTGATATTGCAAACTGCTCTTCGCATTTTATACCTTGCTTCTAATCTTATCGCAATTGTTGTTACAATGTTGATTCGAATAACTCTCATGTTTCTCTGGAGATCCGCTTGCTGCAATATAATAATTTACATACCTAAATTAAAACACTAATTATCTAGTATATCTTAAATGACCTGTATAAATAATTATTTAAACTATAAGTAATAATTTAAAAGATGAAAAAATTTACCTCTTTTGTATTGGAGTTCTCTTTTTTTGAATCGTCGAGTTCTTCGTGGGCTACATGGTGCTGCCATCTGACGGCAAAACGCGTCTTTACTACTACGAGGTCCGCCGGTTTTCCAATAGGTGGAAGCACCTTGCAACTCGAGACAGTTCTTCTGTAGATAAAACAGATCTCTGATGAAAATGAAAAGAAAATAGTTTTCAATAATTTATTAAGAAACTTTTTCCTCAAAGTTATTTCTAAAGTTACAGAAAACGTAAAAATGTAAATTACTAATCTAAATTTGAGCATAATTAGTACTTGAGATTAGTTGAAGATTCTTATTTTGTTTGTTTTTTTTTTGATGCAAAATTGTGGTAATGATTATTTGGAGATTGTTTTACAATTTAGAAAGAGTTGTAAGAATTAGCGAACGGTAAAAAGTTGTGACATCGGGGCGAAGCAGTTTCATTCGTTAAAATTTGATTGGACGGTGAACTGGACCGGAAGTGATCGAGATTCATAAGAAACAAGTTTATCATATGATTTTGTGATGTGCCTCGGGTCATTCTTGAGTGCAATCGTTTATTTTATGGCTGCATCGATATAGTCATTATTTTAATCGCAAAATTATGTTAATTCGGGACAAAGGAGCCCCACAGATTTAATCAGCGATATTTATTTTTTTTCCCACAACAAAAATTGTACATTTTTTTCAATAACCTTATAATAAGCTATTTCATATTTTGCACGAGGCGAAACCTGATTAAGTTGGGATAGGTTTATGAACTCAATTTAACTCAGTGCACAAAATACGTATGTGATTTAATTAATCAATTTATTTTCATTTTTCCATTGGTAACATTAAATTTATACATTTTCAAACAGTACAATTAAAAAAAATTTCCAGCCGATTGTACTGAAAGTTCCGGAAAAATGGTTAGTAAAAAACTGAGAATAAAGAGTAACTCCGATCATATTGTTTATGTCATATTTGTAGTATCCGGCATGAGATGATTAAAATGATAAATAGTCACGATCAGACAGTAGCGGAAAAATTTTAGCAGATGAAAAATGACTCCATTGAATAAAAAAAGGAAATTAACATCTCGTCTACATGTTGTATCCCTGAATTGCACACAGTTTACGAAATTAGTTTCGTAACGCGCTGCTGCCAGCACGTATTGCGAATTACTACGCGATGTGTAGTAACTCTAATTATTAATGAAATTTCGTATGATTGTTTCTTAATAAACGAGTACAATTTTCGGCAGACAAGAACCAACAAATCAACGACCTTTTGATCTTTGATCCTTAACAAACAAAAACAGATTCATCTGTTCTAAAAGGGGAGGAAAAAAAGCAGGTGATCGAGTTTCCGCGAAGGCCTTTTTTCCCGTCCAAACATTGTCTTAACTCGTGAAATGATCAAAGTTGTAAAATTGGTTTCCTCGAATCCGCGGTAGGGGAAATTAAATAATCGTTTTTCAAACGCGATTTTCTTCGTATCCCCGCAATTGCGATGCGACCTCGAGTTCCTTACCCTCGCGAGCCTTTGATGCCTCGCGGCCGACTTTATATCCCATACTACTCACAAAGATCCGAAGAGCCAAGAAGAACGAGAACAAGAAGAGAGACGCGCGGCCGCGATGAGGCGAGCTCTGCAAAATGAATAAAAGGTGCGCGCGGTTCGCGGGAGGGGGCGCAGCCTACCCCCACCCACCCCGAGTAGCCACGCGAGTTCATTCATGAGATCGTGGGAACGTGCCTCGCGGAGGGCTCCCCCTCTTTTCTTCACTCCCCCTTTATTTGCCTCCCCCTCTCGCGGCGTCGTTTCTTTCGCGATCTCCGTGCACCTGTCCGCTCTTCTCCTCGTACAAGAACTGGTACAGTGGCTGCTACAAGTTACGTCACACGCACACCGGAAGCCTCTCTTCGGCCCACTCGAACTTCCTCGCGAAATTACCTGCATCATCTAAATATCCGTTTCCGCCTCAAATTCCGACATTTTGTCCACTTTTTGTTGTTGTTATTTTTTTATTTTCGTTTTCTGAATAACGGATGAATTGTTGAAATTCAATTTGGACAGCTATCTATAACCGTTAGGAAAATGATCATTCAATTCATTTATTGTCGCCAGTACGGTGCAATAAAACGGGACTGTTTATGGTGCAAAAACATTGATAATCGCATTGAACGTGTAACTCGCGCTTTTTATGCGTTCATTCGGTGTAATATTTTTCGATAATTTGCGCTTTGCGATGAGCTCGATGGTTATAGGAAACGTTAATCGTTAACAGAAACGTAAAATGTGAAAGGGCGATGGAAAAGGGGGAAAAATTGAAGTACAATGAATTTCTATGGCTTAACAAAAAACGCAACGAAAAAGCATTGAGTAATAACATGTCCGAGGATATAAAACTGCGAAAACTCGCTAGTATTTTGTAGTGAAAAAAAAAGGTCGTATTTTAAGTAACATTGTAAAGTATATAATAAATGATTATTATTATGGGGGGAGTTGTTATAGCGCTCAGAGAAAGTAAAACTGAAAGGGAAAAAAGGGTAAACGAATTATATAAGTCTATGTTCATTGAATTATAACGAGGAACGGTTGGAAACCGTTCCGAACTGTTTTAAATTTACAAAACGTATTTTTTGGAAGGGACTCGAAAATCATGGGATTTTCAAAGAAGTAATTCGGTGAATTGTGCGTGTACTTCTCACAAAATGTCCAGTTTATTTGATATACATTTTTGAAGCGCGCGAATCGCACAAAAGGATGTGATTACGGTGTCTCTTTTATGCTTTTTCTCCATTCTCGCAATCACGAAGAAAAAAAAATAAGCGGGGAATATAATTTAGTTTGCATTGCCGTAACTTTTACAAGTCGGTTTTTAACCTTACATATCGTTCGGTCTTCGAGTTACTTTTGTGCTCCATTATACTTGACGATCTCTGCGTGGCTGGCAGTCGTCGGGGACATAATTGCAGTTTATAATCATGCTGCCAAGCCTCGAGGCTACCCTCAGCTTCTCTTTCCTGCCAGATTGCTGAAAACGTTGCTCATCCTTGTTTGTCGCACTTTTTTCCATCCGGGCAAGGCCAGTTTAGCGTGGCTTTAATCGCTTTTGAATTTCGCGCGAGAGAAAATGATGCATTTCAAATTTCCCGCCAATTTGCAAAATAGCGTTTTGAGTTGCGCAATGAAACTAAAATGTGCGCTCTTCGTGCGCAGCCATAGTTTTTTTGTCCTCGAATTAAAAGTCAGGGAAATGTGCTTGCTACTTTACTTTTTGTAGTATATAAGATGTTGATCTTATATGCTCAGCCTGGAAGATGCGCGATGTAATGGAGCTTGATGAAGCGCCCATTACCGACAATCATAACCCTTGCAGAAACTCCATACGATGTCGTTCAATCTAAACTTGTATATCAAAGTACTAACATTTATAAAAATTGCGAACAAATTATGGCTTGGTTTTTTTCTTCTTTCTGAAATGTTGAAAAAAAAGGGCGGGACATTTGAATTGTTACAAAATAGCAACGCCAAGATATAGGATCGATGGATTCGTAGAAGAGTTTTCCAGAAGAGCTGAAGCTCGATCGATTAATCGCGGATAAAAGTGGCGGCAGGCTTGTGGGCCTGTATAAAAAGTGGCTTGGGTAATTGATTATCTTGTATCTCGGCGCCTGTACCCCGCCTCTATCAGCTTAGCCTGCGATCTCGCGGCGGCGGCGATTTTCGAGCGATTCGCGCGCATTCCAGCACGCACGTTTGCGAGCTTTCGTGCAATTATATTTTTCCCGCGCGCCAATAAAATCTGCTTTTGAAAAGCGCGCTCCGACTTCATAATCCCAACATGTTAATTAAATTGACTTAATTAAATGTTTGGCCGCGCGCGGCCATCGCGCGAAATGCTCGCCTTTCAACGAAATACTTTGCGATCCACTATCTGCAATTAGCTATTCACTTAACGGTAGTTTCTATGGTATTTGAATCGATATCGAAAAACGTCGCTTTGCAGCTAACTAATTTGTGCACAGATTATCATGCCTGGATGAACGTCGATATAATCGCCGATTAGATCAATCAAGCTTTCTTTATACGACGAGGTGTAATTTCGCTGATTTCATCCGATCTGGCCTTGTCTAACTCAAGGTCGATTCAATCATCGAAATGACAGTTCTTCAATGAAAAGAAAAAACTACAATAAAAGACTGGAGCTGAACGAATCTTCGCAACCTGCACAAAAAGTTGAAATAAAAATTTCCAAGGGCGGTCAAATTGTTTGGTCCAAAAACGTCTTCAGTTTATTGACTCCAGCATGGCGATACACGGAGACAAATAATTACACCGAGATAATAATTAATACAACTGACTGTACAAAAAAAAACAGCGACTGTAAAAAAGGTGAAAAATGAGAATGAGATGAGTTATAGGACGTCCGCAGGATGTCGTTCTGTGTCCGGTGCGTATTAATTTGTTCTCTGGATGCGGTGCTTGATCGACCGAACGATCGCGCGATTAGGAAGGAGAGTGCAAGTACGAAGAGTGGCATGGCTAGTTTTTCCTTTATCGCGGAGGATGAATGAACCTGGCAATTTGTTGTCAGAAGAAGAAGGGGGGGGGGGGAGGGGGGGTGATCGGCGTATCCCCATTATCTCTGTAATCTCTGTTGGAACCAGAAGTCTCTCGTTCTGTGGAGGCTACGACTTGCCATATAATGCTTATACCATAACCACTCAGACTGCCCATAAGGCATATCCCCGTTTGCATATTAAAATAACCCGCGAGCGCCGGCTAATACACCTGCATAAACTATTGTACCGAATTACCCCGGAGTTACGACAACAAAGATGCCGAGAGTTGCCAGCAACTAATGGCTGCAAATGAATTCTAAACTGCAATTTGATTTCAAAAGTTCAAGGTGGTGCACGCAAGATAAGATGTTGAGATATGCTGGGGTCCAACTTTATTCATGTCTTGGATTTAAAAAAAAACAATCAAAACTCAAAATTTCACATTTATGGAACAATATCAAAGGAAACATTGGATAGAAAATTCAAGTTGCGGTGCCTTCACACCAGTTGGTTCGAAAAATGTCGGAGGAAAAAATGAGTGGAGGAAGAAGATAGCTGGACACCAGAAGATGAATCCCCCAACAAATCATGGTTAGATAAAACTACGCTTGATGCCCATCCATTAAATTTTCATCACAATGATAGATTCGCGAACAAACATCCACTTCATCTCGCAAGATTCACGTCGGGATCGGCATAACTTTTTGCGACCCGGTCGAACCTTGATTACATGCCATTACAAACACGCCCGGGTGATCCATCACCGCGGTTTATGAAGCCATCAGGCATAAATCGCGCCTGCACTCTGATGACCGATCGGCCACGATCGCTGACGCGTTATAAATAATATTTCATCGCGAGTTTTGCGGTCGCGGCCCATAATCACCGTGTGGCAATCATCAACTGGCAATTTTTATCGCGCTCGAAAAATAACGATCCCACAGAGAGAGAGAGAGAGAGAGAGAGGCAGGGTGCAAAAGAAAAATGGCCTGCTCTCTCTCTCTCTCTCTTTCTGACACGTCAAAAACTGGTTCTGGTTTGCATTGCAAAAACGAGAACTAATCGCGTATTAGTCATCGGATAATGCGCGAATTATCGAGCCCGCGCGATATTGAACACCGTGCTTTCCGCAAACCCGCAGCTTCATAATTGGATATAGGCGCGTCCCAATCGCGAAACAATCAATAACCGACGCGCTACGATGATCACGGCGATCATAAATATAGGAAGGTTCTTTGATTATCGCGCGGACTCTCGTTCGTTTTGTGTCAATTGCGTTGGTAATGACGCAGATAGCGGCCACACACGCAAGTGCGCAAATGCCCAAGAGTTGTGTTGCTCTCAATTGCACGTGGGTTGATAACAACAAAAAGTCACGCATTAGGATGCGTAGAACCGCAATACTGCTGTCCATTTAGGTCCATTCCACAGCCGGATTCGTCTGGTTTACGTTGGTTCGACATTTCAAAAACCAAGTCGTTAAAAGTCACGGGAATGTTCAACGGGAATGTCCAAAATGGTGGTTCAAAAAATGAAGAGCACTTTTTTACAATGTCGAGCGCGTCGAGTTGAACAAAAAAGTAGCACCTCGTTTAGATGGTCAGACGATACTGGATCTAGCAGCAGCCATAATTTCATTAAAACAATGAATCGCTGCAAGGAACATCCTAACGATAATATCGACGATGGAGTATTCAAGATAGTCAACGTGTATCCCTCGCTTCTAAGCTCGTTATCTAGAATGATGATACACGTACATTAAGAGCCCATCGTATATTTAAAGTCACTCCTTAAATTCAATAATAACCGCTCGCGTATATACCAAAGAGAGAGAGAGAGAGAGAGAACGTTCAGAAAATAGCAGAACACACGCTTATGGCTGCTCCCTGCATCCATCAAACCAAATTACTCGCCAGCGAGGAGGAGTGATGGTCGCTGCACCTGCCATGAATATTCACTTATCATATCGTATATCCCGGAGCCAATCAACGTTTTTCCAATAGGTCAGTGATACAAAGTGCACAATCGTGTTATATCGTTCGAGACTGATTCGTGCCATAAATTTGAGCACGATGTTCCAATCTTCGTATTAGAGAGTCGATATAACCGCCCTGTTATCCGGCGAAGCCCATCATTGTCGACCATTCGGAACTGGAGTTGACGCCTCGGTTAATCGCTGTTCAGCATCTTTTACCGCGGCGTAGAACTCGCCTCTTGTCATCGTCGATCGATAATCGGTTATCACGTCGATTAATATGAATCGCAGCAACATTTTCGTGCCCGCAAATCAAAACTGGCATTACGGTACCAGGGCACTACCGTATCATTAGAGCTACCCGTTTTTCTCCCCTTTTTCGCGTCCCAACGCATTAAGAGATTGATTGTCCCGATTATATCCTTAACTATCCGCAGTTTTCTGCTTCGCAGATACCATCCGAATTAATTAGTTCGCTATCACTCGACACACGGCTGCAATTAATTTCCGATTATGGAGCGCGCTGAGGGATATGGCAAAAATCGTGAGCTTTTCTTAGGTTGCACTGTAATTAGGAAACGAGTCTTATACTTTGCTCTGGACAGTTCGTTTCGTGTGACCCCGGGCGATACAATTTTTTGGCTTATGCAAAACGGTCAGGATTTTTCTGGCCGTTTCATTTTTGTTCCAGCGAGAGAAAGGATGCACGAAGACGTACAGTTTTTTTAGCTTGTTTTATTTTGTTGTCCTGTCCCTGACCCCGGCAGGATTCAAGGCCACAAAACGAGTGGTGACTCCTGACTGAACCCTTACGGTAGTTGATCCCCTGAGCACAATCAGAAAAGTGTGTCGCACGTCAGGAAACGGACGTGCTTTTTCAAGAACGGCGCGCGACTGTCCGGTACCGGTGTACACCGTTTGGGACCGGGGTTTCCGTCGATACAAACTCTCACGAGCGGACGTCATTAATTCATCTTGGTTTCGAAAAACGTATCGCGTTTCGAGGGACAAGCAAAACCGGGCTCGCGTTGATTAGCGCCACTACGCTTGAGCAAATAAAATAACGAAATAAATAATTGATTCCGCCGCGAGGCCTCGGCGAGCGAGCGCGGAGGAAGCCGAACAGGTTTTCTCTCCTCTCGATAAGGTCATCGAGAGAGACAACAACCCAGAACGCGCAGTTCGCGTGGCACAAACTGTTTTTAATCCAAAAGATTATTATCGCCAGCGAAAAATCATGAGAGATGTTATTCGTCCAAAATCGAAGAAACAAATTGAACAAACAATCGGTCAAATATTTGTTCATAAGTGATTTAACATTTTGTTCTCTTTTTTTTTTGTAGGTCTCTGAGATTTTTCAGATAACATTTTTTGTACAACGGAGGAGAAGATGCAGTTTGAGGGAGTGAGAATAATTTTTGATTGGAAATTGAAATTGATGGAACATTTTCTAGGAGAAATGATGATGCTGAATCGTGTTGATCCTCGCGGTTTGCAGACTCGTGCAGCTGAAGCTTTGGAGTGGGATAAACGCGTTCGGAGAGTACGCCGTGTTCTTCGGTGGGGATGCGAGCCACGCGATCAAGATTTATTTATAAAGTGGAGAGAAGAGCTGGGCCCAACTGGCGGCGCTTCTGCTGCCTTTTTCTTCGTACCTGCTTTGCCGGACCTTTCCGGCTCTCTGTTTCCGAAGCAATTCGTCGATTTCCGGCACTGCGACGTCGCCTGAGATGTGTTTATTAAATGCTAGGGGGGCCGGGACGGCGAAAAGGAAGGAAGGGAAAAAAGAGCACGGGAGAATGTAAATTGCGGGCGAGCAAGCCCCGGCTATTATGCTCGCCGCGGAGACCAAGGAAAAAAAATGCGCGGGGGATTGTCGCAGGAAACGGCGCTCGAGTCCGAGTTAATTTATTTCTCGGTTATGAATGAATGGGAGTTTCACCGGCACTGTCGCGGCTATCGACAGGTGGACGACTGTTTTAGAAGACGCGAGGTCACACGTTTGTGTGATGTGGGAACATTTTGCACAACATTTATATTCATCTCATGTGTATTCCGTCCTTTTTCCTTTCATTTAAACATTTTTCAATCATTTTTTTAGTTTACAAAAAAAAAAAACAAAAAACAAAAATGTTAGGGTGAGAAAGATGAAACGGGCTTGTAAATGAGGGTTCTAAAAATACCAATTCACCCCAGATGTAACAGTTCTGCAGGAACGAATAAAAATTAAAACTGATAGTTTTAACAGACAGTGTAAGATTGATAGCTGAAATACGGTTGGGGTAAACGATCCCACGGGGACGAAAAGGTTCATCGGAATGAGCAGAATTGTTTTTTCCGCGTGGGAAGCCATGGCAGTTTGAGGTAAAAGAACACGGTTTGGAGTGCATTTGGGTTTCCAAACTCGTCCCATCGATGCCGTTCTCACGATCGGTGTGTTTGTCCTCCGCCCGCAGTTTTATTAACACAAGTTGCTCATCAATGTTATTTGCATATTTATAGAAGTTGGGAAAATAAAATCCACAACTGAGAACAGAACTGTAAGAGAAGGGTATGGAGAAAAAAAAAAACCGGCATCCAGGAAGAAGGTACTTACAGGACCTTAACCACGTCTTTTAATTTCAATTTGAAGTACAAACAAAGCCGCGACGAGTCCTTTTGTTGGCAATTTTCGAGAGGAAAATCGCGCAATAAATTGTGTGTTTCTGAATCTAGTTTTCGCTCGGGCAGGAAGTCGCGTAACAGCAGGCGATTGACTTCCATCGGCCTATCCTTTTATTTCGCATTTAATTAGCGCCATTACACGCCGGTCACTTATATACCGAGGTCCAAATAGTGGGTTCGGTCTGGTGAACGGCCGCAGCGCGATGAAAAGAAACGCCGAGTCGCAGCAGACAAATGCGCCCAAAGGAGACAGTCCGAGACAAGGATGCAGTTATTAGAAGCGCCGTAAATCGTGTTGTTGTCGATTTCCGGCTCGGGAAACGAGTGACGCGCGCGATCGGAAACCGCGATCGCGAGATATACAGAGAGGTATCGCGACGTGATCTATGTTGCGATGTTAACGGTGCCGACGCAACCGGCAGTTAATGTCGCGGATGCACAATTGAACTTTTGACTAACGTCCAAAGGGGAGGCTGCGTTATAAACGGCCGCGATTTATCGCACCCAACGCCAAAAGCTTTTTTATCCCTCGACAGTTAAGTGGAGATGTTGCAATACACTCCACGCAAACTCTTTTCCAACTGTCCAACCATTGTAAACATTTTGCATTTGTAATTTGATTGCTTTCTTTCTTTTTTTTTTGTTTTTTATTATTTATTCCCATTTTGTAACACAACACTTTAGCTCTGGTATAAATTATAATTGCCTTTTTGTTTTCTGTTGCAGGTATGTAAAAACAGAGGATTCAGACTTTGCACCAACTTGAACAGTATATCTTATCGTGTTCATAATGGCTGAGATCTATTTTTGTCATTGGAATTGAAAAGTCGAGCATTTGAATGACCAACTGGTTCTCTACTTTGGAGAGAACATTTTAAAGTTGCAAAAAATGTCAGGGCAGTTTCTTTTTTGAAAAATGTTATTAATTTGTTTACAAGTCAGTTTTAAACAAAAAAAAAAATCATAGCCTGGAGTCTGAACTACTTCAAGCCCGATGAGAAATTTTCAATGGATATTGCTTATCAATTTGTAAACTCCGGATTAAGGGGTTTTAAAAAGTGGGTTCATATATTAGTGCAATGAGAATGAATAACATATCGCCGCGACGGGGACATGATAATCTTTTGAATGCGATCAGTAATCCATGATTAAAACGATCCGTTGTATAACTATACTAATCATTTAAGTGTTTTAATCGGGATGTGCTGCGGCTGGGTATTAAGTCGTCATGAGTTTGGTTAGTTCGTTTTACGGGATTAATGATTTTTTGATATTGAGCGCGATATCGAAACACCTAGTAGATCTCGTTCGGATCGCCAGGGAGGCTTGGCTGGTCTCATCAGCAATTCGTTCCCGCTGCTCGATCATGGTAATTCGAATCGGTAATTAACACAATGAAGGTCTGGCCGACGTGCGCCTCTTGCGAGCACGTACCCATTCCAACAGTCGAATGTATCATTAACAAGGAGTTGCCTTTTTGTTGGCTTCTTCTTCTTGTTGCCTTCGATGCGAAATCTCATTCACATGCGCGCGGAACCTAGTCAAGGACAGTCAATGTACTGTATAATTTTATCGAGGACAATTTCAGCGCCACTTTTTCAGCGCTACCATTTCAAAGAACTTGCCAATCAGTTCGCGATCCGATGAAAATGAAGTGATCTCCGAGACTTCATTTCTACTTTTTCCAAATCATTTTTCAATTTCAAATCAAAATCCTCATTAATTATCCGCTTTAAAACTTTAATTAAAAACCCTTCTCTTTTTTTGTTCATCCCACTGGATCAATGTTGCACACAAATTTCTGAAACTAATTTGTCCTTCTGAATTTGTGTTTCTGCGTAAAAGTCGGCAGTCGAAATTAAGTTACACGAAGGCAAGCAAAGTGGTTTTAAGCCAGCAAGTGTTGTCCCTGATGCAACAACGTGCGTCGATATCTCGTGGTTTCGCGCTTTACCCAGCCCAGTAGGCAGAAGCGGTCTTGGAACAGGTTCGCGGTTGCCGAGGAACAGGCTGAGTAACGAGTGGGAAAAACAAAAGACACAATCGGATTGCAGCCGATTGCCGAGGGGCACGTAGCTAACGGTACACATACTGCCAACAGAATAGCGCAGTTGCTTCTTCGCTTTGATCTACATCACTGCCAACCCCACCCTACGCTCCACTCCTTTTCACTTTTTTTTTTCGATCCGAGTTAACAATCTTTGCTGGCTTTAGCCGAGTGTAAAACGCTCGTTCTCTGTTTGGCGCAGCTTCAAAATTCACTCGAATCACTTTTACATTTCATATGAGATTTTTTTTTTTTTTTTTCAAATTCTCGAAATTTAGTTTTTTTCCTAAGTTGCAATTTAAGTCGTATTCAGAGATACAAGATTGAATTTTGTTGGGTACAAACGTACGGTTTCTTTGACTTCATACGTGAAGGGTGAACGAAAAAAGAAAAAAAAATGTGCGTCAAAGTTTTCTTCGATGAACAATTTTCAATCGAACATAATTATAAGTTGATTTTCATGTTTACACAAATTATGACACCAAGGTTTTTTTTTTTTTTTCAAACGAGTCATCCAACTTGTATGAAATCACCAATGATGATCGATAACAAAAACACGACCTACAAAAAACATTGCAGTTCATAAATAAAAATCTCGCTTCGAGTCCTATGATGACACGAGTCCCAGAGTAGGTTTTTGCAACCTGCTAACTCATCAATCATTCTTTCCCGTTTCTCCCCTTTTCATCACAAATTGCACAAAATTCAAATCATCTACCGAAATAGTCTTTTTAATCAAATTCGCAAAAATTAGAGACAATTCGACCGTTCGTTGTCAGTTCTTGACAAATTCTACCAAACATCATTCGTTGATATTTGTTTGTGATGAAGATGTTGTTTTTAATTATGCTGTTAAGTTTCGTGCAGATCTCTCAAATACAGGCAGCTTTGCTCAGCAAGTCGCGTGCATTATGGAACGACGCGTGGGTGCCAGATAAAGCGCGGGAGGAGTCTCGCGCATCCAATCCTCGATGATCCTGTGTCATTTAACCGTTGCCCTGCCAGGGGAATCTGCGATGACCTCGCGGTCGTCCCGCCTGCCAACGATCGTACACGCCTGTCCACGCGTGGCCCCAGGAGGAGGCACCGAGCGAGAGGTCACAACAGCGACTGATACAAACTTGGAAACAGATGAATGTGCGATTCCATTGTTCGCACAACTCCGAGCTGCTTGCATTCACCTGCCAAAATCCACAAGCCAGGTCACGCCGCTGGACATGGTAATTGGCCATTTTTTTTCCTCTCCCCTTTCCCTTCTGGAAGTTTCGACAATAAAAAATAAGGCAGATTTGAATGCAACAGATAAAGCCGAGTTAACGTTAATGGCGCGTTGGCTGTGCGCCGAGGCGTGACACTGTGACGTCACTGGTCCTCCGCCATGATGCATGTAACATTCGCAGCCCATTGTCTGCTGAAAATACAAATCTGATCAAGCCGTTAGTGGAAACATCTGTACAACCAACAAGATATAATTCAAACATTGAAATTGGAAAACGAAAAGAAATGGCTCGATTGCAGAATAGTTTCGATTCATATTTGATATTACAATTTTGGTACCGAGATTAAAAAAGAACAATGTGCAGGCTATTTGAATGTGACGATAAGAGGCGTTTGTTGGAACAGTGTCATGTTAATTAGCAATGCTGAAATTAGTGCAGACCAAATCGATCGAACCGATTGCGTGTCGGTTGCGTGCGAACCCGATTCGGACGCTGCGTTTAATTAGCCAGTGGAGGGTGTGGGAATCCGAGGGCGGCGGTCTTCCCCTTACGGCTACAGGTGTTCCCGAATGCACGCACGTGAGAATGCGTTACAGGTGCCGCCCTCATACCTCGACCCTTCGTAATGTCGTTGTCTCATTTCACCAACGGCTTTTCCTACATTTTGCGTGAAGCATTTCTAGGCATCGTTACGTGCCGATGCGTACCCAACGACTCCCCCAGGCTTATTTATCGCCGGAATTCACCACTTGCTGCTCCGAGTCAGGGACACCGCCCTTCATTATGGGGTCACCATTGTTTAATCTAACAATGATTCTCGGTTAGGCGTTTTGTACAAATATTTACCTTTTTGCAAAACAAACACACACATTTTTATATCCTGTCGAACATTTTCACTTTATTGAAAATAAAAAAAAAACAAATGAATTTTGCCATTTGTTTTAAATTTGGATTTGAATTTCAAGGATCAATAATTCATGTTTGAGGAGGTGGATGATTTCAAAGGATCTTTTTGAAAGTAGGTTTTTTGTTGAACTTAATTAATGTTGGTATTAAATGAAGCAGGTTAATAACTTTGACGATGGGATAAAACAACTTCGACAGTTTATTGAAAATGAATTCCGAATTCGCAATGGATCCTTAGCCTTGTTGCTGGTCTGAACTTAATTACACCGAGTCTCACTGTTCATCAAGAACAAGAGTCTTAGCGGCATCATTAATACGTACTTAATACGTAGTTAGGTTGGCACTTACATGCAGCCGCGAAAGACATGAGATTCGAGAGAGGTAGCACAGTTAATGGATAAATTAATGGCTCACGTGTTGGGTTACGGAGGATCGGTTTTATAGCCCGGTTATTATTCCTCGTTTATGATCCAGGTCGGACAAGCCGAAAGAAGAATTGTCTTTCGTGAAAACGATTGCGAAAGGCAACTTTGAAAACCGATTTGGCAAGAGACGAAATTGGCAAAAATGTTAGTTACAAAAATTGGATTTTCGATTCAGTTCAGAGACAAATTTTCAATTGGAAATTTTGAAATTGTCCAATTCGTTGAAATTATGATGTAAATCAATTTGCAAATAGTAAAACGGAGCACGGATTTGAGAAATTTGTTGCAACTGGCAGATAAGAGAATGTTTCTTTCTACGCAACTTTTTCCCTCATTATCTCTTTACGAGGCAATCACTATCCATGTTGCAACCCGTTGCGTCCCGCGATAATAATCGCCGTGACTTTTTATCACTTTTTTGTCACTCGTTTTCATTTGAAAAATGACTTCATCTCGCGCAGCTCAGATCGTTATTCTTTTTTACGCCTATTCAACGCCCCTCCTCCTTGTCTATCTTATTATCACTCTTATTCTTTTATCTATTCTCTCAAAGTTGATAAAACAATATATCCTACAAAATAGACAAGTCAACATAAAATATCATCCGTGTGAAAATACGACCGAAACAAAAATTCAATTTTACTCCTTTTTTGCATCCTTCTTTTTGGGTAGCATATTGTTTGGCAGTTCCGAAAGAACTTGCAAAAAATGGAATATTATGACTGTAATTATTGAACAAGGGTACGTTTGTTTGACAAAAAAAAAAAAAAATAAATAAAGACGAGACGGACAGACAAGATCCGTTCGATATATTGTAACGATATATCGAAATGAGAACCATTGTGGCGGTTCAGGCAGACGGTCGGACAAAACCGGCGTGGGAGCGATCGTGCACGGGCTCACACGATCCACTATTGTGCGCGATACACATCTACGTCATTTACTTATACCTACCCAACTTCTTGTACACTCGCTTCTTTTTCATTTCAGGCCTCCACGTTCACGCATTCTTATACGTTCCTTCTCTTTTTATACTCCAATCTTCCTCCAAGTCCCTCGGTTTAATTACTTTGTCCAATTCACATTTCATTACATTTGTAAATTGAAAAAAAAACAAACAAACAAACGAAAAATATTGTTCAACTACATGTTTGTTTTTATTTTAGTTCTTTTTGTCAGTCTTTGAATTTAGAAACTGACAATACCCTTGAGAAAGAAGGAAATGCGTTTGATCGAGTTGGTAATTTCTTCAGAGGGTTAAGTGAACGAAATTAAACAAGTGGGAAACGCTAATAAGTGGCACCGAAACTGTGGATGAGACGAAGCGATTGGGAGCTGTGATTAATGATGGCCCGAGGGCTTCGATTAGACGTTCGCATCGATACTGAAGTTACGAGCGCTGAAGGCTTTATTTGCACCGATTTAATTATCCCGAATGGCCCTCAGCCACGTTCGCCGTTCCAACCTCTAACGTCCGGGCGACTAAGTCCAAACGAGTAGCATTCGTTTCGCATCGCTGAACCTCGATGCGAATTTTAATTGAAAGACAATTACTTCAGACTTGGATTGAACTTTTCGAAATATTCCATTGTCAAATAAAAGTTGGTTGAAAATACGTGGAAACATTTCAGATGTCTGTCCATCGTCAGGCTGGTTTCTATCACAGTCGCCAGGTGTCTTGAACCATAAATTTGAACTGGAAAATGATATGTTTTCTTTTCGTCTTCTTTATATCATGACATAAGTTATGAACATACTAGAAATAGTTAGCCGAATCCTACCGCAGTTAAAACAAATAAAAGAACAAAAAAGTGCGGCGCGTAATCGTGTGCTGTGGGTCTCGAGGCGGTTAGTTTGATGGGGCCTAATTACCGTGCCGCTGTCTAATAAAAATGCACGTCTTCTCTGTCGGTCTCGTTGTCCAACTCGGTGTCTCCTTGTTGGTATCGCTTGTACCGCTCGCGTTTCTGTCTCGCTCATTGTAGTTGGCGTCGGCGGCGGGAGCAGCGAAGCGTGCTTCCACTTCTTGCTTTGCCCTCCACGATGTGACCTCTGTGCTCCGCACCGCAATCGGACTTTGACGCACTGGCGCATCAAAACCTCACCTACACATTAGACTATGACATTTTTGCACAACAACATTTGCGACACTTTGGGAAATTTGATTCGATTAATATCATTAGAGAATCGAATAATTTGGTTGATCGTTTTTAAAACCAAAAATATGTTTCACTGTAAAATGATTGCAGAAAATGTCTATATATATTCATATTTTTTGCACTCTTTCATTCCTTGAAATTAAAAAAAAAAGTTTTCAATTCCAGTTTTTAATTTCATAGAAGTTTTTTTAATATTCAAAGAAGACGTTTTCTCTTTTATTAAATAGTTTTTTTTTAAATTACAATTTGTTTAATTATATAGATTATAATCTGGATTTGAAATCATTCGTGAGGTTTATATGTAAAGTTTTGAGCGCAACTCGGAATGACAGTCATTGCGATGAAAAATAGCGGTCTTTAAGAATGTAGTAATGCCGTTTGACTGTTATTGTTGCGTAAGTGACATTACGCTTGAAAACAAATGAATGAACATTGTTCTTTTAATGACCGCTGTAACTTCGGCCTGATTTATAAGCTTAAATCGATTTCAGTTTTATTTCATCAAAAGTCAGATTATTTCCATTAGATAAATTGAATTTATCTTTATTTTTCATTTTTTTTTTTCATCAATTTCACACTTTAATTTTTGTTTTCTCATTTCAGGTAAGCATCAAATGAAATTATCAATGAAGAAAGCACAAAGAGCAACAACCGAAACAGCATGCAATTCAGAGGCATCTGTTTTCTATTACAAGTAGGACAACAAATTTAATCTGCAAGTTGGGGGTAAATTTTTAATTGACCCCTCTGCGCATCGATCAGTTTGAAAACTTATTCCGATGTGAGTTCGAGAGTACGCCCAGGGCGACTGAATGTTCTCCGGAATCTCTTATTCCAAGGAATGGAATTGAGTCGGTGCAATCAAGATTCTGGTTTTTGTATCGTGATAATACACCTGCTCGCTCGATTCACGACTTTTTCATTCAACGTCGACTTCAAGTCTCATCTTGACTTCTTGCTTGCAGCTAATTGTGAACGGAGCTCATCATTTTTACACTTTTATCGATAAATTCATAAAGTAACAATTCTACTGATCATAAAAAAGCCACGATATTTTATGTCTTTGGTACTAGAAGAAAAGAAACAGAAAACTAAGAGGTTTTTCAATTTTTCAAGGGGTTGCAAGTTGCTTTTTTTTAGATAATAATATGGACCAGCGAAAAAAAGACCCGTATCTGCGAACATTTCTATTACTGGAAAATAAAACGTCTGGTTAGCATAACCGCGCGAAACAGATTCAGTGCGGGCATCGTAAAACGCGCATAAAACTCGGTGTAAAATTATCCGCAATATAAGCCGGACTACCTAATAATCGTCGGCCAACATCGGGATTATTATTTTACGTTGCGTGTCGCAGAGGACTCCTGGTCGTTTTATTTTCGACAGCCGCATGACGTAAAGTGCAATTATCAGTCCCTATGACACCGGGATTTAGTGCAACGACGGATAGAGAGAACTTCTATCAGGAGCAAAGCGAACGGGATGTGTTTGCATAAAGTGAAACTAGCCATTGGTAATGAGTGCTATAAAACCGTCGACTGTAGAGTGGGTCTGCATAAAACCACTGAATTGTGTATAATGACACTCGACTTCGACGCCGTAAAAGTATGATTGGTCGAATGTGTGTTCACCTCGTGGAAGGGGGCATGAGCTGATTTCGGCTGCACACCATTTCTCCCTTTCCTTTTATCAAACTCTTCTGCAAGGTTGAAATTTGCTACTGGAAACCGAGTAATCAGCAGACACTTTCAAGGCAATAGCGTGATGCAGGCAAAAAGCCAGTTGGCCAAATCGTCGATTTTGTAATAAAATGTCTGATGGTGGCAGTGATTACGAGTGGCATCTGGTTTTTCATCCCTGGCGAGCACAATTGTAGCTTGCCCGCGACTCCATTAGCCTCGGAGTTCCCATCCCGTGACCAAAAGCGACATTAATTAAAACGTGCGGCAATTAAGTGCTCAACGTTTCTCAACCCAACAATAACCGAACGCGTCCGAAACGGCTAAATAAAGGCAACCTCGGCTTTCTTGGGGCCCCGAGAAAATAATGCAAACGTGTGTATGTGTGTGTGTGTGTTCATACAAACCGTCGGGTTTGGTTGGGTACGAGGTGTGCTCATGTAGATAAGCTCTGTTAATGACCGGACGCGCGCTCACCCAGCCAGAACTTTGCGAAGACCCCTCTCGAGCCCTAACCTGGTGCCCCCACCCCCGTCCCTCTGTCGTTGGCTTCTGTGCCTGCGTTCCCTTTTTTGTTCACAGGCCTCTCTCGGGGCCCGTTGTTCCTCCCTCGCCACCCCGCCTCAGATAGGGAGATGAGTCCTTCGTCGCATGGTCTGAGTGTGTGTTCGTGTCTATGTATATGTGTGCACGCAACGAAGCTCTCACACGCGCTCACCTTTTATGCCGCTTTGTTTCGACGCGATTCACTTTTGTCTGTCATACGTTCTCTAATATGTGTCGCTTTTCATCGAGTTTCAGCACGGCTTGCGCAATCCGCGCGCAATCCTCGATCCCCGACTTGCGAAATCGTATACGTCAATTAAGAGAATGGCAATTGTAGTCGTTTCATTTGTAACCGACACTTTACTAAATTGTTTCGTACACGATATTTCTCTTTATTTTCAATGGTTAGAGATGTATTGTTAGAAACTATACAAAAATTCAAGTCCAGAGATTTTAATTGGTGTCACTGAATTTGTTGATGATCAATGTGAATATTGTTTTAGATCATATTCGAAATATGAGAATAATTGACAGAGGTTGGAAATCTCAGCTAGCAACACTTGACGGTCATCAATTTGAATTTTAATTTTTTAAATAACGATGAAAAAACCAATGATGCTCCGACCTTTGACCTAGTTCTGGTCTTCTAAATTTACCCACCCCCAAGCCCCCTAAAAAACAGCGAAACCATAATACCGCGATGTGCTTTCTTTCTAATAGAATCGACTTGATTACATTAATAGTTGATTGAAAGTTCTATACTCGAGTGACGTCAAAGGACTTTACTGGAATAATAACATATCCGCTCCACAAATACAGTTTCAACCTGGAGATTCCGTGACTCGAGCGACATTTATCATTCATGGTCGCTTCCTTTGCGACTGATGTATTTTTCATCGCGATAAAACGTAACTGTAAAAGAATCCTTTGGCTTAGAGGGTGGATGATTTTGCAACCGCATGGTGCAACTCGTACAGTAGACAAAATATTTTGGAGAACGCGTTCCCTGGCAATTGGTTCACGCTTCGGTACCCTCGACGTCGTTTTCTCAAACGGGCAAAAATACGTTACATAATGGCTTGTCTCTAATAACCGGGCAGATGCTTTCTGTATGGCTATCGTGGGTAAATTCTGATTATTGTCATTGGACACTGTTTCGGAATTGAATCCCTTCTTCTTTCTCGGTTTCGTCGGTCGGAAAAAAGGCTCTCTCGTGAAAGGTGACGTTTCGCGATGATTTAATTGGGGGAAAACTGTAGCAGAGATTGAAATCGGGTGAAACCGGCGATAAATAATGCACCTAATTGAAATTTATTTTCGCCGGAATTATAAGTTGTTTATCTGGTAATGTATCTATCCGTGTCTCGGGTTCTGTGCGTAAAGCCGGCTGCGACGAGACGAGTACTAATATCCCGTCGGTGCCATATTTCTATCGGCAGCATAGTAAATATCCAATCTCGTTGCTGGCGGAAGCGATCAGTTATGTTACGACAACGCGAAACGCACAATCGCGAATCAGGTGCTAGATTCGAGAAGCAAACCGGTCCGCTCCGTTTCTACGCTGCTGAATCATAGATATACTCCTTTCAATGCTTTTCTTCGGGCGATTTAAAAGTCTATGCTGAATAGATACGCAGATACGTGAGGGCATCATTCGTCATTCTATCTCTATCTCTTTGGTTTTAACCCTTTTGTAGCAACCTATATGGGAAATCACCAATCATATCAACACAATTTTTCATTAAGTGTTCAAGTAACATAAATATGCTTTTTGAACATTATTATCTACATACATACAATACAAAAAATGTTTACTTAAAAAAAAAGAATCAATTTAAATTCAAAAAGATGTATCATTTTGTTTATTGAGCGTAAGATGGTGAGAATTGTATCATTTAACCCGCCCTTAGTAACAGCATGTGGGAAAAAGAATTCGAATTAGCATGCTCGCAATGTTGGATTCTTTTGATTGCGATGATACCATCGCGCAAGTATCCACGTTGCAAGTAACTTGTACATTATTTTCATTTGCATTTCATTAATAATTTGACGGCTTGCAACAAGAGCGGAGGGATTATTTTGTATTCGGTGAAATTACAAAATCAACACGTGCACCTCGGAGTTGGTTTCAAGCCAAACCAAAGTGAGGACCCGCGTTTGCCTTGTCAGTATATATTTGTTCGGTATTCGAAATGAAGACATATTTTGAAATATTTCCATCCGATGGGTTTTGATAATTCGTATGTTTTATGGTAATGTACACAAATGTATGCTCCTCGAAGGTAATGAGCCTCGATGAATGTAAGCGTGCAAATAAATATATTACTGTAATATAAGTACGCTCATATCGTTGTTGTGATAACCTTAACAACAAGGTCAACAACATTGTTGGAAAGATATAAATTATTGTTAATGAGCTAACAGATGACTAATTTTCATCATGGTTTAATGAGTGATTTTCTAATTGCCCGATTGTGCATTATAATTCCCAGCCGCAAATGACAAACCACTTAATTCGAAAATTATAATAATCAAAATAATCGCCTCTTGTTTCTCGAGCATTAATTTGATCCAAATCTCATTTTTAACTAAAATTAAAAAAATGATAAATAAATTGAACGAAAAAAAAAAAAATTGTAGAATCAAAGATTAAATTTTGCACCAACTAACTCTGTTAATATATTTTAATTTTTTGAATCAACTAATGCATGGTTGTAAGTCAATCGAGTGAGTTAAAAAATTGATTGAATTTGTTCTTTAACAGAGTTGCAAATGGTTGAAGATAAATAAATTGATTGAGAGGAAGTCGTTTGAAAGTGTTAATGCGAATAAATATTTAACTCAGCGGTTCAAAAAGAATCGTGGAGGAAAACTTATGACAAACACGTAGACGCGCGATAGCGCCGGAAACGGATAGTTGTCGGACAATAATGTACGGGAGTACGCGCGCCGAGTTGGTGAATGAGACATAGACTACTCGCTATCGTCTACACGGTTGGCGCGCTACATACGAATGCTTGATTAGCGCTAACTCAACTGCCGATGGAAATGATTTAGAGCGAGTTCGAGCGTAGAAAAACGTTGTTGCACGCGCAAATTAGAAGTTTGAGTTGTCGACAGCTAATTATAACAGAGACAGTGGCCGAACAATTTATATAGATGCCGATTTGAGATATGCCATTCACATATATACGTCTAATAATAATAAATAAATAATTAATTATTTTAATCAGAGAAACATTGAGACAACATTTTTTGTCGATTCATTTGATTAAGACTGATTAATCCCAAGTTTGAATACATTTTTTTTTCAGAGGACGATGTTTATTTTTATTCATTTGATTTTTCTCGTTCTTTTATATACAATTTTTTTTTTTTTGATTTCGGTAAAATAATTGATCGTCGCTTTGACAAAATGATGTTTGCATATTTCGTGACGCACCTTGCAGTGTTTTTTCATGTTTAATCGAGGGTTCACTTGTTTTATTTGTAAATGATTTTGCCGTATCATCTTAACACGATTTCCAAGCGAGCCACTGAAAACGTTTACGCGTTACTTGCTGCATTCTAATCGCTCCGGAGCAGCTAAAAATAACTTTCATTCTCATTGAGCCCGCTCTTTTTGTTTTAGCCCTGCATCGTCGTACAGGAAATAGTCAAAACAATTTTAGACTCTGAATCGCGCTAATTTTTCTCTTACGCGATTTAATAATTGGGTCGCCCGGACTAATTTTATATTTTCAACTTGATTTATTGACTTGACGAATTAATAATATTTAACGGGGGTAAATTTAGTCTGCCATCCGCTAAATCAGCCACCTTTGCTAATTTACTAAAATTAGTCTGCTTGTTACTGGAATTTCCTAACTAACAGAAATTTTAATATTCGCACTTCAAAAGTACCTTTTTTTATTGTTCCCGGGGACTTGAAGAGGGCCTTTAACAGTTTCCGGCCTTCTGCGAGTATAGGGCTTCTCCTTGGAACTTCCGCTGGTCTCACTATACCTATACGCGCGCCTTCGCACTTTTCACCTTTTTAACTTCGTGTCTCCTTATTTTCTCAATAATCTTCGTGTGTGATTTACTCTGCGTAAGTTGTAGCTTCGACTCAACACGAATTTGAAACTCCAAAATGTTTGCCGGCCTGTTTTAAAACCTCTTAAAAGTATATTTTTTTCCATTTTGTTGACAAGATTTTGCAAAACATGATCACAACTACGGTTTATTTAAAATGAAAATTAATATATTCAAACTGAATTAATTATATCACCTCGTAACACAAATTAGCGTCGTGTATGTAACTTTTAATCGCCAATTGAACGCGATTAACAATTTTTGCATTTCTGGTCCACCAAACCACCAACCAGTCCTTGTTTATCAGCTGATCAGCATAATCTTCGTCGTTTGATTTAATCGGTCGATCAAATGGCAAACGAAATGAAATACGAGCTTAGTGAATGAAATCACCGAGTTTCTCTTTATCCCATTTGTCAGGGAAACTTTTTTCCTCGGCTTACAAGCCAGCCTCTATTAACCGAACACGACTCCGGCTCCGTAACACTAAAAACTAAATTCATTAATACGAAATCATCTTCTTGGAAATGAATTGAGGCGCGATGATGATACTGGCGAAAAAGAAAATAACGAACGAACCAGCCAGCTTCGTTTTACCTTCGAAAAACAAAAGAAACACCGCGCGCTATATTAAAATTGATTTTCGCGGCACCTGTTTAAAGATGGCTCGAGCGGTGCGTGGGAGTCGGGCTTTTTTTGAAACTAATCTGCCGCCAATGATTACACCTTCGAATGAAATCATCTTCATTATATCGATCGTGGGAACGACTTTTTTTACCAAACAAGTTTTTTCTTTCCCTTCACCAAAATTTTGTTTAATTTTAAGCCCATTTGATGTACCAGCCGAACTTGATTTTAAATTTTCTCTCTCAAACTATTGGCGCGAAATTCAAACAAAGCGTTTTGAATTCATTCAACTTATTGCATTGTGACAAAACCGTCGAGTAACATTTTTTTCTGAAAATTCAAAAGAAAGACTAGTTAAATTATTTCACAAAATGCGATTCAATTTATTCTTAGCGTCCCTCGTTCCGGTCATTTTCGTATCGGCGAATGACATTATCGTGTTTTAAAAGATATACCGGATGTGCACGCAACCTTCGCTTGTTCCTTGCCTCTTTTCTCGGTGACTTTCACGCGGTAAGGAACATGACGTTTCATTGCACCTCGCTAATCGTCTATGTCGAAATAAATTCAACATCGGTATTAGACATCAACTAAATAATTTGTTCCAAAAATTTTCATCGAGAAGAGCAATTTTCAAAATACAATCTGATCATTTCGAGTAACGAATTAAAATAAAAGCTATAAAATTCTGAAAAATAAAATACTACAAGTTGTGTTTGAACGTTTGATGAATACGTGATGCGAAATTCCCACGCACAATAATGCTTAACCCAACTTCGTGAATTAGTAGCGCTGGTAATCTACTTAATAATTTATGAAGATGCGACTGAGAAGTATCAAGTCTTTAATCAAACGAGATGTTTTAACATCATCATTAGATTATGTCACTGTATATATTAATACCATTTGTTGTCCAGAAAAAATAGGGAACGTCTTCTAACCGAGAATTTATTGTTATGTATGAGAATCAAAAGGAGGGACGAGCAATTGAAGATTCATTTATTCCTATTTAAATAGTGAAAAATACTTAAGCTCTTAGACTTGATATGAAATATTCTAAAGTGTTAGTAAATTACCATTGTTTAAACTTCACATAATAGATTATTTGCTAGATTGGAAAATTATTCAAATTTTGTTGCTATATATTGTTTCCTTAAAGTGTGGTCCCACATTAGCCCATTAAAAATGTAAGACGACATTGTTCCTAATCAAAACATCCAATAAGTTTCTTCCTAACAAGTGTATTATTCAATTAAGAGATATCTTATCTCTAATTACTTTTTTTTTCTTTTCTAATTAAGTTCTAATAAATCATTCTGTTAAACTTTCTTTAAAAATAAAATAAAAAACTAGAAACTCTGATGTTTCAATGAGGTCCCAGTTGAATCTCATCCTGCGTGGTTTTATTAAATCACGACTGTTTGGGTTTAAGAATGAGATACTGGGGGAAGAGTAAACAGACAGCCAAACGGATAATCAAGTTGATTGGGTCGATCTGGCCATACCCCGAGGCGGTTAACCCAGATAATATTTAAATTTCAGTCGGAGGATTCCGTAAGAGGACGAAACGGGTCAGGAGCGGAAGCAGCGGTGGCGTCTGAGTTGTTGCCGTGGGCCACGGGGTTACCGGATGTCGAGTGACCGGATCGGGCCGGCTCACCTGCCCGATGAGGCCGAAGGAAGTGACGTGGCCTCTTACGCTAGCGCCCATCAGGCTCTCTTCCTTACGCGTTCTCACGATCTTCTTGGTTCCCCCCACCTTGGCCCGGAACCCTCTTCTTTTTCGCGTACATACGCCCGATGTAAATGTACGCACGACCAAGATATTATCAGCCACGGCTTCAAGGAGCATGTCAGCTTCCTAGTTATAATAAATAGCGTAAAAAACGCGACTAAAACCTGCTTGGCCGCAGGCCAATACACACCAAGCCGCGTCTAAGCTGCCTCTCCATCCTTCCAGTCTTTATTTCGCTGATCTCGTACCGATACAGTTACCAGCCACTATCGCCCTGGGCCTATAACTTCCTACCTACAACATCCTACATAACAAAGCCACGCTTTGTACACTCGCAAGGTTTTAGTTACCTTCCACTATCTGCTATCTATCTGATTCCAGAATCTCAAATGTAGATGCTTCTGTCAAATGGTCGACTGCCTCTGATACTTACTGCTTTACCAAATCATCTTAGTAGGATTACAACCTCAAATCCAACTATCTGGATTTAAATACCGACAGAATAGATCCAACTCCTGAATTTAGAGTCATTGCAAATTGTGAAACTTGAAACTGATCCATGTCTCTGGCACTGCACCATTGGTTGCGAGACTTCGCTAGAATTTATTTTCAACAATTTCTCTAGAAAAGATTGTCGAGTAATTATTTTGTTGGACATGAACGCGAACACCTGAACCCCACCCAGGAGACCAATTAGAAAGAGCTGGACTTGTCCAGCGGAACTGTCTTCCATAATTATATGACGTGGCCGTCCATCACCTTTTTCTTCGTGGATTCTGTTCATTCAACAAAATCAACCATGCCGAGTGAATGAATGATAGTCTTGCGCAAGTCAAGCTTAATGGAGTAATGGTCGGCGTTGGTCTAAATCATAGAGTACCCGTGGAGAAACGGCGCAAGTGCCGAGAAATCGGGACCGTTTCTTACACCAGACATTGCCAATGAAGAGTTTATTGCGACGAGGCTCTCGCACCAATCGCGCCGCTGCCAACTTTATTCAAACACTCTCCTCTCCCCGGGCAAAGAAAGGATCATTTTTCCATTGATTTTGGCAGAGAGATTTCGCGCGAAAGTAAAACGGACCTTTCCTTTCAGCGGCCGAGTAGTAAGAGTTTATCACGGTGGGTGAATGGACGCACCACGTGAATGGAACGCCGCTGAGCGATTGGCACGGAAACACCGGATGTTCCGTAGTACGCCTTTTTCAAGAAACATGTCCGAGCTATCTCATTGGCGATGCCGAGAACGACGCAATTTCCATTGCAATTCCATTGGCTTCTTCAAATCAGCCGATCATATTTTTTCAAAATCCACTTGTCGTTTGCCATCTTCTTCGAATCCATCTTAAACAGAAAAAATCATTCTTGCAATTGCATTATTATTTTCATCATTTTATGTTGTTACTAAAGAGGATAATTTTTGATTAAGACGTTTGGTATAGATATTTAGTTAGAGACAAAGGTAAAGGACGAAGAGAGAAAGAGAGATAAGTTAGGAGAATTTTCGTACATCTGGTCGACACGTCGTTTGCTCCGAGACCTTGAAATCTGGACGGTAACTGCAGCCGGGACGGAACATTTCACTTATTTATAGAACCATTGGCTGAGGCGTCGTAGTCTTCTTGCGCGCTCAGCGGCCACTTGGCATTACACTATGATCGATGGATATATTACTCGGCCGCGAGTACCTAGAAACCAAAAATACCGTTTATTAACCAAGATGATGAATGTGATATGTTGCTGCTAAAACTCGACATATTTACGTACATCGCAAATTAATGTCATGTTACAAAGTTACCCTGCGGTTTCTCTCGAACAAAAAAACTCCATCAAAAATATCTTCCCTCGAGAGAAGCCTTCAAAAACCTCTCTCTTCTACAAAACTTTTCGAACGGAAAAGAACACGCGTTAACGTTGGTCAGGTTTTGAGTTTCGCTTTTTTTTTTTTTCCGTTTCACCGCCAGGGGAGAAGGTAAAATACAAGCTCTCCTCAGTGTTATCTACAAATAGCTGTAATTTGCTTGTAAGGACACGTAGATGGGAAGGAGTCGTGTTGCGAAGAACAAGAGATCGGGTTCGGAATTGGCTGGCGCGCGAAAACGCAGGCATGAATGAAGCATTATCCGAATGGACGAAGGCCGTAGTGGCTCTCTCCGTCGCCCGGGCAGCGCGACAAAGAGGGAGCACATTGGCGCGTTCATTCATAAAACTCCGAGAGTGAGATCGAGCCAGCATCAAAGAACTCGATCGAGGCAACAGACAGAGAGAGAGACAGCTAAGGTTCGGACCGCTTTTTTCCTGCCCGGCGTGATTCAAAAACAATTATTACTTTGTATCGCGAGCGGCACGTTTTTGCGTGCGTTTATCTCGCAAGCTCCCGGTCTTGTCTCGGGCCTCTCCCCGCGTCCCTTTGGTCCCTCCCTCCCCTCGTCCGGGGTTCCCCCTCCGCGCTCACTCACGGCCTAAGCGGTGACGAGCGAACACCCGCTGCCAGTATTTTCGAACGAGACCGACTCGCAGAGGGATCGGCCGCAGATTCATCTCCAGTTTATCTTCAAAATCGCACGCACGCGACGCGACCCCCTCCAGCCGGCTTGTTTTCTTCGCCTCGTCTTCTTGTTACGCTTCTTCTTCTTCGTCCCCCCCCCCTCTCCCTCTGGCCCTGACTTCCCCTCCTTCCAGAAGAGGCTCGCGAGCGACGCGCGCACTTCACCTGCGGAACGCGCCAACTACGCCTCGCAGTCCATCACGATTCGGCTGAAAAGTATTCGGGCAAAGTGATTTTGCTAATTTGCAACCGCGAGCAGCGCCACCCCCCGCTGAGTTGGGCGCCTCCCCCCTCCCGCCGGTGCGCGACCGCCGATTGGACAGCGCGCCCCCGCGGCCTCTTTGTCAACTGCGGCATTTTTCGGTCCGAGCAATTACACCGCGGGGATCATTGTTCGAGTGGTTGTGTGTGAGAGCCGCGGTGGGGCAGGGGTGTGGGTGGGGGAACTTGAGTGCTGGCTACCCACCGGGCCTTTTTTCAGCCGCCGCTTTTGTTTTGATTGATATTCATGGATCACTGAAGACTCGGCAGAGGTGTGAACGCCGCTTTATGTTTATTTCCCTTGTTCACGATGCGACTAAACGAGTTCGAGACCAGGGCAATGAATGTGAAGGAACTTACAGAAGTAGCAGGATTAGTTTTTTTCGTTCTCTTTTTTTCCCTCTCTGATCGAGTGAAGGGGATAATAAAAAAAGAACATCAGCGACAGAAACCAACAGCGTTTGTGCACGCACCCTAATGTTTACTTTCTCCATTAGTTTCGTAAACACTTAATGACCACGTGCGAACTTACGTTTTGTGTCTGTTACTTTTGTTTGGCTTCTGGTTCTTTTTTTTTTTTTCCTTTTTTTATTTCAACTGTGAATAAACTGTACAATCACCTTATCGGTTGCTTTCAATCCGCGTCTTGATTATTACAGCACACTTCAGTTCTCGTTCCAATTCAGAGAGCCAACATACTTAGTCGATGCCAAAAGACTAATTCGATCTTACTATGCTTCCCAAATGTTCGTTTATCCCGATGTCTCGAACTTGGAACTTTTAGTCGACCTGACTGTTGCCTACCCAACTCCAGTAATCCTAAATTGTATCTTCACAACCAGGTAGCCGATTAGCGTCGAGTGATTCTCGCGGTGCAAAATGGGCTAGACCAGGAGCCAGCACCTGAGGTGCTTCAGCCCGTGTCAGAACTTGACTATGGAAGCCACGATGAAACGGGCGGACACGCCATCCGGTGTTACTCCAGTTGCTAATTGGTGACAAAGTGCTGTTTTTCGTGCATGAACAGTGACTACCAAGGAGCGGCACTCATGTACGTAGACTACGGCGAGGCACACACCGGAATGGGAATCAAGGCCATGAAGTCCTTTGGTAGAGCCAAAGGTAAGGCTGCGTCGTAAATCTCAAAGCGCCTGCGGGCCCCCGTAATTGGCACTTTTTTGCCCCAGGTCTCCCTCTGGCCGGTCTGTCTTGCACGTGGCGTCGCCGGTTTGCTTCTTGAGCCTTACCGCTCAATCCAATGTTGAATCCAACTGAAAATCTTGCCCCAAAAAATGTCGTAGCTGAAATTGAATGCAAACAATTGAAAACGAAAAGATTCCTACAGTCCCATTGACCAATCTTTGCGATGACTCAGCGCGAGGTAAACATCTCATTTTTTTTTTCTTCCTCGTCACGGTGGCTTTCCGACGAGAGAAACACGCGATCGGGCCGGCGAACCCTTCGCTCAACGTGTCAAAACTGTCGAATTCTAATTTTGATCGGCACTGTTGCCGGATCGCAACTGACTTCCAGGAGTTCCGTTCTGAGAAGCGCTCGGGCACACGTTTACAACATGTGCTTTTTCAGACTGAATGGAAGCCGGTTTACTACGGTTTTGTTTCGGACCGCCGGTACGATTAGCGCGACTATTTTTCCACAGCCACGTCATTTTCACACGTTTATTTGGAATTCATATTTTCAGCGTCATGCATTATTCATCTATACGAAATTGCGTGTAATTAAACATTTTTGTTGTTTTCTTTTTTTTTTGTTTTAGTCGAGAATTGCATTTCGATGGGTTGAACAAAATTTCTGCAAAAGTAACAAAATTGAAAAAGAAAAGCTAAAAGTAAAAATGTTTGTTTGCTATCGTTCTGTGAAATAATTGGGTGAGAAATTGTTGGCGGAAACTATCGCGCATCGCAGCTTTTCGTTTCTCAATTACAGAAGTTCGTAAGAGGCTTTCGACACTTGGTGTCCATAAATATATCCCCCGAGTCCGTTGGGTTTATAATCTGACACGCCGCGCAAGCATGTAGGCTGAGCACTTAAACAAAGGAATCGTCCACATCGATTGGCTCAATTTTTATTTGAACCGTCGACGCGGTGGCCCACATGTGGCCCCCGTTTTTGCGGGCCGTCACGGACGAACGGGGTTGCGACGAGCGCGTTAAGATTGCTTTTTGTCTTTACCCAAGTTCAAGGATTCCCCTGGTCGAGGTCACTTTTTCCACAACCTAATTTTGAACGGCGACATGAAGCGTCTTTTTTTTTTTTCAACTATTTTTAAATGCCTTCAAGTGTCGTACCATTAACCCCGCCTCAGCGAGTGACAGGAGTTTGAAATTTCACCGACGAGTTAAATTAGCATAATTAAAGTCCCCTTTCAATTTCATCTGGGTTGTTAATAAACAAACATTAATGACTGGTGGATATAAACTAATTGCAGAAATGTGAAAGTGACGATCCACATGCGTAGCGATTTGTGCTCGAAGGGCGGCGAAGCGTAATGAAAACATCGCATTCCGATTGCGCTTGAGCTCGCAAAAACAAAAAAGCGTCACCGTGCGCGGTGGCGAAAAATAACGTCGATCCCACACCGCGAGCACGCCACTGTTTTGCCTCTGTCAATCGTTGATCATATTTCACGACACGCCTGCCCATTTGACATTTACATCTGCCTCTACGAAAAACAACGTGTCGCTCCACCTCTATTATTGGACCGTGATTTTGCATCTGCCCATTTTAATCTCTGGAAGTCGTAAAATGAAACAAATTTCAGGTCTCACATCAGATATCTGATACAAGTTTTGAGATCAAAAACCTTCCATTTTCGTTTAACTCTTCAACTTTTCTTTCAACTTTTTAAAATCAAGATGAATGGTCAAAGTTTAAAATGGTCGACGTTTAAAAGTTTGAAAGTTGAACGTTTTTAATTAATCGGAGTTTTGATCAGAAGAAGGGGAGGGGGGAGTGATCGACTTTTTTGCCTGCACAGTCGAGTTTGTTTATTTATTTATTTGTAATGTAAGTGTCGCTCGTTAACGAAGTAATATTAGACCGCTGAATCACGCTAGCAATAAATGCAGCGAATGTTTGCCGCTATAAATTGCAATAAATGCATGCGTAATGGTTACTGCAGTATTTCGTAACGACGCACGAGGAATTCGTATTTTACAGCGATTACAATTCAGTGCTGCAATTGAGCTTTCGGGACGCGTTTGAAAAAACGAAATTGATAATTTTACTTTATTATACTTAATTGATTCACTTTTCCCATTGGACAAAACAAAATAATAATCCATCATTAAAAAAAAACAACATTAATTTCAAATGATTATCTAGTAAATTTAGTTTGATTAATTTTATGAACATATTTAAAAATTCTATTTAATATTTTTTAATAAGATGAACGAACTTGAAGAAATATCGAATAATTGAATTAAACATGAAATCAAACATTCGATGAATGTCAACTGAAAAATAATTAAAAAATGACAATAAAAATTAATTGAATTGAATTTCATGCAACGTCGTCGTTCGGTTCGTCTTTGTGCTGTTCACGTATCTTTTTTACCCCGTCGTTAAATCGCGGCTCGTGCTAGAGAGACGCACCTTACATATCAATGTTGCGCGCAGTTCACCTTTCAAAGCTACCGGGCTTTTGGCGCTGTCCGTTCTGTGAAATTTCATTTCTGAATCTCGTCGTGTCCGGCGATCCACAAACAAAGACATTCAGATATACAAACCTTGACATTTATCTCTCCCTTTTTTTTATCCCTACTGTTTTATCATTTCATCACTTTTTTTTTCATTCAATTGTATAATTTTATTACCCCTTCATTGTAAGCTCTAAAAATATTTCTTCCTAATAAAATCACATCAAAATTTGAGTTCTTTTTTTTATTCGATTTTTTTTTTTGGGCGATTTTATTAATAAGTGATCATTCATTATTTTAGTATTTATTTTTCGTCTGAACGTTCAAAAATGTAAGAAAAGATCTATTTTTATGGTAATTGAATTATGATCATTCACTTTAACACGATTTCTAAACCTATTCAACTTGGAGAATAAATCATTGTTTCCTCTTGCTGATAATGCATCAGGTAATGAATTTAATAAAATGTTCACGGTTTGGTCTGAACGCCATCCAATATTTAGGCCCACAGACTATATAAAGTGCACTGATTTCAGTCTCATTCTATATATAATTAAATTTCGATACTTAGTTTAACGACGAGTGGTTATTTCAGCGCCAATTTCAAGTGATAGTTTGATAAGCTTAACAGGAAGTTAAACAGATAACAGTCCATTGTCTAACGGTCGTTTAATGAATCCATATTTTATTCAAACTATTTGGCATGGGAGAATAAATGATGAAACAACAGTAAAAAATGTTTAGATCAAAAACATAAGATTGCAAGAATCAAAGATGTGAATTTTTGTAAGAATTGATCATTATTATTCAATTAGTTTGTACACTTAAAAGTTGTTGAAATATTAATTGATTTATTCTAAACAAACATCCTGAATGAATGAATCAATGTTGATCAATGTTAATCTAGACTAAAATTGCTTAAAAATTAACGGACACTTCCTCTCAGCTAGAAAACAAGTTAATATTTTAAGAAGCTATTTCATCGGAGCGACAAATATTATATATATAAAAAATACAGCGAAATAACGAGATTAAAAGAGACTGGAAATTTCGATCCCCCAAAGTTTGTTCAATTTGATGTTAAATCAAATAGCCGGTTTAAATGATTTAGAAAAATGTAGGAGCATTGATCATTTAAATTCACAAATACAAATTGAATAACAACAACAAAATGTATCTTAAAACTCTTCCATTTTGTTCTGATTATAAAGTTGATATCGGTCATCCAATCCCGTCGCCCCAGGAAGTCGCAGCGTGACATTATCAACGTTCGCGCACTCGGCGGTTCCTATCTCTCTGAGACACGCGGTTTCATTGTCATAATCAGTGACCAACGCAGTTACAATCATCGCTACTTGTTGCGCCGTCTGCGCTGCACCAACTGACCTCCGCACTTCCGTCACTTTTCTTTGTCCGATAATTTTTTCTTCCCACCCCTGAACCCTCGATCAAATTAAAAAATAACAACTCAAAGGTTGAAATATCAGTTTTATCTCCAAATTTTGGCCACTTGTGGGCGGGGTGGGAAAATAATTAGGCAAACTAAACTAACGATAATTACTCCTTTTTATCTCGACAAATGATAACAGATGAAATGATTGATTGACGTGTGTTATTTATTTTAATTAAACCTATCTTGATGTAATTCAAAAAGTTCCAAATTTTGACGTTTTTCTTAGCGATAAAAGTTAATCTAATCATTGGTCAGATAACAAATTTTGTGCAAAAAAAGTGTACCTCAAATTGAAACTTGGAAATTGGAAAACATTTTTTGAGCATTTTTTTAATCGTTATTCTTAAAAAGTAAAGAGGGAGGGAAATGAACGAGCAATTAGGAGATGTTGCACTTGGTAAACTTGGGGTACAAAAATTGCAATGGTGAAAGTCAGCAGAGTGCGACGAGGAACACGAGAAGGCACCCCACATGCGGTGTGCACCTGTTCGATTGTGCTCGGTTATTCGGACCCGCGTGATCGTAAAATAACGCGCTCTTTATTCGCAGATGTGAATGTGTCAGGGGGACGTAATATTTATCCCGCAACATTGTCAGTGCGTGGCACGTTTACGCGTCACGCGTCGTAAGTGCTGTGCAATGTGTGGGAACTATTTTCAAGGTTTATCAAGTGTCAATTTGTATAATTACCCTCTCCGCGTTGCAAAGAAAAAAGAAACATTTATTTTGAAAATCAAATTGAACAGAGCTGATTCTGAATGTATGTTTCTAAAATTATTTTTGACAATGTTGAAAACGTTTTTGTTTGTTACACTTTATTTTAGCGACAGATTTATTTTTTTTCGTTTTGTCATTAATTGTAAGTCCATCTGGTTGACGATGACGACTTTTTCGACAGCTGCGACACTCGCGGCTTGGAAAGAAGTCCAACTTGGACTGCTCTTACGAACGTTTTAGCACGCGCCCTGCGTCCGTTGAAACACTCACCGGGGCGAGTGTTTTTCGAGCACTTGAAAAAACAGGACCAAATCACGAGCGGTGGCTCGTTTTTCCTACGATTTATAATGTTCCGAGGCGAAAACGAGGAGACGAGAGACGAAAGCCAATTAAGAGGGTCTGATGCTCGTGTTTTTGTTCCTTTTTTTATTCCGAGACAAATGCTTTGATCATTCTACAGTTAGAATTAAAAAAAAAAGTGTTTTAAATTTTTTAAAATCAAACATGTTTGTTTTCATTTGATTTTTTATATAAACGTTTAAAATTTATTGTTGGTTTTAAAAATGAATATTTTTCGTATTACTCGGCGGCTTACTATTCGTCAAATTGTTTCCAAGAGATCAGCTGAAAGTTATCGTGGTAATCTCGTATCGTAAAATCGGCTAACAAACGGTCGAAATTGGACAGTAATAAAGGGTTCGTCGAGCATGGTAATAGGCGCTTGATTCGGACATCGATCCAGGTTATCGGATGAACGAAAAATTCATCTGCGGTATATATAATTAGCGCGCATTTCGTGGCGCGCAACTCGAACGAGCAATGCAAATTTATGTAGAGCGAATGCGACGAGGTGAAATGTCACCTGGGTCGGGGCCGCATTTGCATTCAAACGCTTGCCGATTGGCCAACGATTGATTACTAACTTGATCGATTCCAACTTTTTTATATTGCACCGAAATTTTTATCTTTTATATCGTCCGTAAAAATCAAAATATCTTGCGCAATAAGTAAAATAAAATAAAAAATGTTTCAAGTATGATTTACCGATTTTTATTTATTATTGCAAAACAAATTTGGATTCTAATTTGAAATTATTCATATTTGATTTAGAAAAAAATTTGTGTGCTTATGATTTTGGAAGTGAAAAGAAGCATGGGTAATTAATGAGGTGAATTATTTTATAATAACTTTATGAAATTGATACAAATTTGGCTTGCCAAACGCGATCGAACACCTGCTATGAGAGACAACCTTCGATCGGTATCGGCCGATATGTCGTTCGCGCGATTGTACCGTGCAAAAAAGGCATCATAAATAAAATGGACCTTGACGAGCAGCCGTCTTGAGGCCGATGTCGCCAATGACCGCGACGCTATTCTCTATCATTCACGCGCTGACGCGGTAAAAATAATTACCGCAATTGTAACGTGTGAACGAATTGTTTATTCTATTTTGCATGATTCACAGCTTTGCATGAACAATGATTTTTTTTTTCAATTCAATTTTTTTGCAATTTTTGTGCAAAATCTATTGTTTGCCGTCTTATCTTGTAATTTATGGTTCTCAATTAATTTACACATTTTTTTTAAGTTGCATAAAACGCCTTTTAATTTGTTCAATTTTTTTGTTTAATGATAACTTTTGTTTTACAAAGTGAGTTGTTTTTAAACGTTCTCGTTGAACTTTTGATTGTGTTATTTCATCACTATGGATGCAGATCGGATGAATTTTTGTTTCGAATTCCTCATTAGAGATTCAGTTATTGTCAATGACGAGTGCATTCACACACGACTCTTGACATCGTCATGCAAGCGTCGCAATGATTTGTCTTCGCTCTGTCTTTCTTTGACGTTCGTTACTTCAAGCCTCGTCTCAATTTTGTTTGCTCTGTCGATGTTTGTTCGCTTGATCACTGCGACGATGCAAAGACACACGTGCCGCATGCTCGCACCGTCTAAAGAATTCAACCGTCAACTGTTCAATGAAATGTTAAACTTTTTTTCCAACAATTCTCAATTTCCACAAAAATACAATCTGTCATAATTGTTTTCAAAATTGGCTCTACTTCTATCGCTCAAATAAATAATAAACGCAAACTTATTTTTAGTTCTGAAAAAAAAAAAAAAACAAGATTCAAATAAATAATACTTTTTGTGAAGATATTCTTTAATTTAAAAAAAAAATAGTGCAGCCAAATTTCTTGAGATAAATTTATCCTTTAATGTACAATTTTTACTGACGAAATGTGTGTCGCACCAATTTAAGATCGTAATTGCGCGCAATAAAGTTGAACATGCAAAATCGGCGAACGTGCGACGCATCGCCGGACCAACGACTCGTGATAACCTATTTCTCTTCTATTTGTAGAAAGTGTGGGCGAGTGGACTCGGTGACGTGCGCTCGATGCTCGCACTTGAGATTGTCAACGTCATTGATTACGGAAATTCGCCGAAAAGTTGAATCAAGATTTTGCAACAAACAAAATATAACTTTTCCTAATTATATAATGTTTTCAATTAATCGGCCGAATCAAACGTTCCAAGGCAATTTTTCAAACTGGTCTCCCTTTTATGTATCTGCTTTTGGAATTAATGTTCCAATTTTTGTATGATTTATTTTATTTGAAACTTTATGATTCTGATAAAAGATCTAATCGTGACATAAGGTATACGCGCGGAGACGCGTCGGCGTTTCGTGCGCTTCGCAGACGATGAGATGTGCACCTGCTCGACGGCAGTTGCACCCCTCTTGTAACCGGTGAAAACGATTATATCTGGGGAAGGTGGTTCCTCGCCCTTACCACCTTCGTCGCCATGACACCTGACGCGAATTTTCTCTCCTGCTCACTACTTGAACTCTCCGGTGAGAATTAACATTAACCTGTCTTCTCACACTCCGCCTCTGCTTATGTTCCCTCTGTCTTGCACCCACTCTTCTTCGTATTCCTTTTTTGTTCATCCATCGGGTTGACAAATTGGGCATTCAACTGACAACAAAATTGGAAACCATTTTAGAACTTGTCCTATCGTCAATGATAAACTATAACTTATCGTAAGAGAAATTCAGCGATCTTTTTATGAAAAAAAAAAAAAAAATGAAAACAGTTTTCATTATATCTTATTTTGTAATCAATTTACTGCTGATCAAGATAAGCAAATGTAGATTTAAATACTGATAGATACGATCTGGAGCGGCCATATGGTATCGTGGGACACATTTTATGAGTCGTTTGCGCCGTTGACCGCGACTTATTACGACGAACCAAAATAACCATCTAATTTTTCGTACAACTTCAAAGGCAAACAGTTTAAAAACAAATAAAACCTGTAATTGTGTTTATGAGTTTTGATGACAGAATTAGTTTATGAAGTTATTCAATTGGTTTTATTTTTGTCTTTGCAGATATACCAGCGCAGGTACCACCGCTCACACCTGGGACAAATAAGAAGATGACCGAGGCCTTAAAGGCTTCGTTTGCTTCTTGGGAAAAAGAGCAGATTCGCCTCAACATCACCAAAGGTTGGACAATAAATTTTTTCATAGTTTACAAAATATGTGTCTTATTGTTTTTAATGGTTATTTTATGGTTATTGAAATTGAAATTCAATTAACAATGTTTTTTTTTTAATTTAAAATTTTACAGCTCATGGTGCGTATTGTTTGAAATAAAAAATTCTATTTTGCATCTTGCTCTTAAGATTGTTCACATTCAGTCCAATTAACGGCATCAATTAATTAACCGACATCGAAATTTGCCATTTCTGGATGTATTTTATCTGTTTCTTTGGTATACAAAGTCACTTTAATGATACACGTTTCCGACACAATAAGAATTAATTAGTCGCGGTCATAAATTTATTCAAAATTATGCGCTCGCTTATTATGATGGAAACCTGGGTATTTTTTATCATTTCATGACACGAAATCGGACAACACAGACCCGCGCATGCAAAAAGATACGATATGAAATAATTTCAAACAAAAATGTACAAAACTGCGTCTGCTCAAAACTTGAAAAATGATTCCTTTTTTTTTCCTTTGTTATTTTTTTCCTCTTCGTGTCGTTTCAGTGACGTTTCGCAGCCATTGTTTTGGCGACCTCGTTTGTGACTTTTCCCCCTTGCGGACAGACGAGCGCGATCGAGTTCAGTAGGCATAAAGAACCGATCCGTCCGAGTGCTTTTTTGATTTGATCCATGAATGATATGAGAATCTAATTTGACTGGCATTGTTCAATTCCAGCTATTCGTGTACGCGAAACAATCGTAAAACGGATTGTTCGCGAGTATCAACTCTAATTGCGATGTGTACCATTTTTGTAACATTTTATTACAACCTGTATTTTTTTTATTACAAAACACTATATTGCAAACTCTTTAGAATTGATTAAATTTCTTTTTTTTTATAACAAAAGTTTATTACAATAAGATTAACTATGGGAAAATGTATAATAAAATATATTCCGATATAAATATTAATTTATTGCAATATTATTTATATATTATTTTTCTTCATTGAATGGAAATGGTTTTCCATTTATGAATGAGGATTGGGAAAGCAGTTTGAGAAAACCGCCATACCTATTTTCGAAAAGTCAATTTAACCATCGAGCCATTCAGTATTTTTTTTTAATTGTCGTTTACTTTCAATTGAACCTTTTTTTCGAACGAATATGAATTGCCGTCCGGCCAAGATGAAGACTTTGACATACAAAGGAGTAAATAAAAACAAAAACATCACGCTATTCACACTCGTAATCCGATTCTCGGCAGATACGATCAACTGGCATCAATAAAATCTCATCCAAATGTGTAATGGTCGTGTGCGTCGCGTGACGTGATCGCGTCGATACGGGTGATGAAAGAGGGTTCGCGAAGCGAGGAAGGATTGAAAAAAGAACTCTGAAAGCGAAAGAGGAAGAGGGTCGAGTGAAAAGAACGAAGGAGTGAGTGAAAAAGGGAGAGAAAGAACGATGAAAAGAAAAAAGACCGCGCGAGAGCAGAGAGGGAAAACAATGTGAGGGCCCGAAACAATATCGGCGCGGTCGAGCGATCGGCATCGGATCGGAGCGGGTGCGTGAATGCGTGCGTGCGACGCGATGCGCGGCGATCGTGAATGCGACGCTGATGGGGAGCCGATGCCACACATCCGGTATGCGCATTCAGAGCCACGCGGGTGTGACGTTATTTCCGGCCTAGATGCCCTCGCTGCGCGTATACCCTCGGCCAGGCGCATCACCTCGGCTGACCTCACTGAACCCACCGCCGTTCCACTTCCAGACACCGCCCGACTCCGACACATCCCAACAAAGAAGTGCGAAACAATCGCGCAACCCATTTGCATTGCTTTTTCGACTCCGACACCACACTTTTTGCGACACTCCCGAGCGCGGCAGTTCCTTCGCACTTGTGCCGTGCGAACCTCTGACGTCATGCACGAATTCGCGTGCACCCATTGTATGCATGGATATCCCCGTTTCGCTCTGAAACCATTCCTGCTATTTCAAACTTTTAATTCTTTATAACAGTTTTTCGGTACATAGTTGATGCCTCTGGGTCGTCAAATTTCAATTTTGCAGGACAAACATTCGCCGAGTGTTCGCAAGTCTTATTTTAAGACTCATGGTTGGTTCTTTTAAATGTTTAAATCAAAAGATTTAAAGATAGAAGATTTGAATGAAACCAAAAAGATCAAACGTTCGACTGTTTGTTCGCGTTATCTCTTTTGATTCGACTTTTTTTGTTTATTTTCTCACATTTGTCATCCAAAAAGTATGTTTGTTCAAGAAAACAGTGTCGTTGTACGATACCCATGCACAAATGGAGGTCTAGAAAATGTCCAAAAGTTTACAAGAAAATTAGAAAACAATTTTTCAACAACTTTTGTTAAAGTTGTACAATTTGCTTATCTCCGCTGTTCAAATTTTATGAAATTCGACTGTGCAATTTCGGTCGGTTTACGTTTGCCGAAAAAGGTATACGTTATCAAGTATCGCAGAACAACGGAGTGCAACAGGTAAGCCACCTGTGCAACAGGTAGAATCGACCCCGAACCGACAAAGTAGCTGAAAAATCTGTTACGATTCACCTGCCCTTAGCATTCCCTTCGAACGCAAACTCAATGGACCGGCAGTAATGGCCCCAAACAGAAGTTGAAACAGACAAGAGCTTTGTCGAATTATTATGATGTTGCCAACAAGTGGATCTCTTCTCAAGAGCACTCTGCTCTAATTTTCGTGCGAATGTATCTCAACATCTTGTAGTAGCATTTTCAGAAATAGGATTAAGAGTACTTTTTCATTCATCCAAAAATTGTGAATGAATAGCCATTCAATTCAGAAAAAAACGGAACTTTGAAAATTGTTTTTTTTTTTTTTTTTTTTTTTTTTTTTTTTTTTTTTTTTTTTTTTTTTTTTTTTTTTTTTTTTTTTTTTTTTTTTTTTTTTTTTTTAATTTTTTT